>CM032177.1:30427551-30466286 GCA_018908115.1 Anopheles rivulorum | reverse complement strand
GTGTGCAGATCCAAACCGTTTTTGTTTCTTTCATTCAATCGCCCACCGCCTACTACACATGTACGCACACGTATGTTTTCTCGACCCAAACACGACCGGATCGACAATCGACGCTACGCTGTGATTTCACTTTGACCGTGAGGTACGGTCATTTGCGTTTCGTTTGCGTTCGAACGACTTGTCCACCCAAGGTTCCCAGTTCCAACCATTTGCTTGCCTGCTTGTCATGTTGTGTTTGTGTTGCGCTGTATAAATATACATACATACATACAATATATATTTAGTTTCTTTTCATCTTTAGTGTACCTTCAACGCCTTCCCATTGCTGCTGTTGCCGTTGCTAGCGGATTGTGTGTGTGTGTGTGTTTACAAATTTTTTCTCTTCCCAAACTCTGTTTGCATGGTCCGTCCAGCTGGATATTATTATCCTTCTCCGTTCAATTCGATTTATTCGCATGGACTAACGAATGAGAAACCATGGTGAACGCCATTCACAGGCAGTGTGAGAAGAATGTATGGTACGGTCGTAGAGCCACATCAAAACACGAGCGGCTGGAATGAGCTAACAGGGAACATGTTTGGATAAGCTTTTTTTTGCTTTCTTTCTTCTCAACTTCCTCGCTGTTTGTATACGAAGAGATGTTTTTTGATTTAACGATGCAGCTACAGTAGCTAAATCGTTCATTCACAATAAACCGTCCACCAATATGAATAAGGAAGCGAAGGTTTAAAAGCCTCAGGATGTGTCTGATGGCGCTACTAAAGTAACTCATAATGATATGCTTTAATCTAGTGCTTGTCGTACAAAATGGTGGACGTTTCTAAAGGTTCTAAAATACCAACTTTTAGATAGTAAATTTTGTCCTTTTTTAATTACATAACAAGTAAAAAGCAATTTAGAAATAAAAGCTTACGCCAGGTACTTATTAACCATGTGTGCAAATATGGAAAAAAAAACAAATAAAACAGCTTACTGTATTCCGAGAAACTCTAGGTACCAATTTGAATGAAGGTGTGTTGAGGAACACATGTTCGAACCTTGAATAGATGCTTTTTCGCATGGCGAGAGTTTGCTCTTTGGGGTATAACTTCGCAACAGACATGTTGACTCGTTTGTCAATAGGGCGTTTTGAAATGTTTAAAACAATATTCCATGAGTTTGAAGCTTCGTAACAAGATAGCTTTTGTTTTTTGGTTACTTAAACAACGTCTGTTAAGTTTATTTCATTACAAAAATGATTTTCAATTTTTTCTTCAATTCAAAACAATCAGCATCGAACTGTCAAAATGTTACTCTCCGCGCGTTTATACTCGTAGGTAATTCACTTCTTTGATATCGGCCTACTAACAGTGTAAAAGTACTTACATTTATTGTTATGGCTGATGTCGTGTGTTGAGCTAGGTCACTTCCGTTATTTCATCATCTTAAAGACCTGGTAACTCCCTTTCACTCATTCGAATAAGAATAAGTTTATCTAGTTTTTACTAACAAATTTTGGTTTGTTTGTTTCATCAAACATTTCCAGCTAAACCAACGCTAGACTTACCTTACCAAAGTGATGCTTTTATTAAGCCATTTGAAGGCGATTCCAGGAATACATGAACACAATCCAAAGTTTCCTTTGCAATCCGAAGTAAAACTCAAGCTCAACCAGCTCGCTCTAATTGGAGGTCTATTTGAAAGGAACGAAGGTAGCTAACTAGCAAGGTGGAAATATGGTTAGGTGTAGTTAGTAAGCCATACATTAAACATGTTTTCATCGCTTAATATGTTGAAAAGGCAAACAATTACCATCAGGTAGACATTGATATCAGTCGTTGAAAGACGTTGTATCTCACGAAACTTCTTTTCAAACACCTTTCTTTTCATTTGTTCCACGAAACTCTGTGTTGATTGTTATCGTTACAACCCACTGCTTGAATATTTATCGTTTTATTGCATTATTATGTAAGATATTTAATGGTTTTATCATTCCTGACTTTAATTTCACAATCGATCTTGTTTATTTATTTTATTGGTATGTTATACATTTTTTACAGTTAAATAGCAACGAATTTTAATTAATTTAAAATCAATAATTATTGGAGCAGCCCAATAATTCACATAATTGCTGCAAAAAAAAACAAAGAAGAGATAATCAATACCAGAAGCAGATAAAATACACAAAACAAACCACAATGTTTCAAACTTATTGTCATAAAAAAATACAATGCTGTAGCACAGTAAAATAACAACCTTCCAACCCATTATTTATTCATCACATTCGACTGCTGAATTAAAACAATTGAAAATCCTACAAATTACACGATTTTGATTGAAAAGCGGAACATTGTTTGCTTGGTGTAAATGTATGAACAGCTGTTGGAATACGATGCATAAAACAAAAACAAAGGGAAACCCGAGAACCCGTCCCGAGCATAACTGCCAGCGGCAGGATAGCACGTTCGATACAAACTATATTAATCATCCATAATGATAATTTAATACATATCCAACACGAAACTGTACTCGCAAAGCAACGCACCAAGAAAAAATCCGTAACGTTCTACGAACCCACTTCTTTGCACTGCAGTGCTCTGCACTGTCTCTAATGCTGCCTGTTCGCTTACATAGCAAATGGTGGCACACGGAGAAGACCAAACCAGCGAACATCACCTTCAAGGTGGAAACCTTAAAGATGATGTTTCCCTTTTCCAAGGCGCATCCGAGCACCGACCAGCGAGCCACCACCACCTTTCACCCAGCGGCCCTTTCTTCCCCCTTTGCTTTTGCGCTTCTCCACGAACGGAACCGGGTAAAGACCCGAGCGATCGTAAATCAAATTATCGAACACTAAATAACCCGTTTTCTGGCGGGTATGTGCTGAAAGCGGCAGGTCCGGCACTGGCAGTTGTTGCAGGTATACAAAAAAGGAAGTTGGACAGGAGCGTAGTACTTTCTAAATTGAATGTTTTCTACCAGCTCCAGCTGTTTCCAGCTGGCTTTAGCTTTCCAACTGCCCTGCCACACGACCCCACTCGGGTTCCAAACCCCCGGTAAACATCGCCGTGCGCCAATTCACGGTTATGCGATTCATTTCACTCGGGTCCCGTAATCAGGGGATTACATTTTCACTATCACCAAACACGCCAACCCATCGTCAGAATGGGTGGCGCAGCAAACAAAAAAATAAAGGGGGAGGGGGAAGCGAACGGTCGACCACCACACCTCATCAAACCCTCCCCTCAGTCCCTCTTTTCCATTCACACAGTGACCCAGGGAAGCTTTCGCTTTGGTGCTTTTGCTTTACGAACGCGAACCGCCTGCTTCGATGAGTTCATCTTTCGACACCAGGTTGCTATGACACGCATAGCCAACGGAAAGGTGCCGAAGACTCTCTGGACGATGGAAGAACACAGCAAAAAAAAAGGAAGCGACAAAGCAAAGAAAATTAAGCCGTTGCCTGAAGGCGAAAAAGCAAAACCCACCCCCAATAAAACAGAGAGAGGGGGAGGGGGGTTTGGGTGCACTTTCCAGCGGAAGCAATAAATTAAATATCCCACACCACTACGCCACCGGCACCGTTTTGGATTTTTTGGAGTTCCAAAATTCGAACAAACGTTTCTTCTTTCGTTGTTTCGCTTGCTTCCTTTTTCTTCTGGAAGATTCGCTTCAACCGCGCCGGGTTGGCACGCTATTACTAGCAGTTTCGATTATCTTCTTTTCATTTATCATTCGCTTCTCTCGCGATTTCTTTCCACATTAATCGCACAGACTGGTCCGTTACCATGGCAGCATCTGCAGGTTCCGTTCCGTTTTCTTCATTGCTTTCACGTTCACCGTGCTGTTGCTTCACGTTACTAATCATCCTTTGCCGTAGGAACGGGAGCTTAATGTCGCTGTTTGAAGCCACAGCAGCCTATCTCGACGCGACCGAACCGCCGTCACGCTTACACTCTCATGCCATGCCATGCCATGGCTGACATTTTCCCGATCCGATCCATACCATCGATACCCGTGCCAGTAATCTTTAAATTAAAGCTAACTTTCAAACCACCGGAAGGGATGGCGGCTATGGTTGGATGAAAGAATTCTCTACCAACGCAGCTGGTTTCCGTTCCTGGCCGGGTGGCCTTCCAGCTCCAGCCCGAAATTTGCAACAAGAGGTTTCCTATTTCTTTTTAGAACTTTTTCTATCCTTCTTCTTCCATCTTTGCTTCCCACTTTTTGCCTTCTTTTTGTCCCATTTCCTTCTGCCGGAGCGCGGCACGTAGGATAATTTATCGATATTGGCAGCGATCGTGGAGCGAAACCAGGTGCACTCGATTCATACTGACAGGATATTGCAATTAAATCGACTCCAAGCCGCCGGGACCAAGCCGCACGCCCGTGCTATGGCAAAGCAAATTTAATTTACTTTTCGAGAAAAATATGGACGAATATTTAATTGCATTTATTGATCAAATTTGTTTTTTTTTTTGCTCTCTTTTTTGTTGCCCCGACCAATGGGTAATTGATATTGATATCGAATAAATGCAGCCATTTTTATCTATACAAATCAGATGCAGGAAATTTTGTTAGGGATAAAAACACTCTCACACATGCTCTCCCGGAATATGGTCTCGGCTTTGTTCTATATGTGGATTTGTAATTCGTTTTGTGTTGGTAGTATTAAATGTTGGTTTGTAACGCAAAAATTATTGTGGTAAGAATCATTTACAGAGATTTTCATGTGTATTCTTGAAATTGGAGAACATTTAGGATTCTTTTCTAGCCTAACTGATGCATAAAAAACATTTTAAAGTTATATCATTCCTACCAAAAAGTGTCGTGAGCAAGAGATTCCCATGCATCACCTGTTATCACCGGTGACATTGCTGTCGGAACTGTTCAAAACTCACCGAAGACTGAGGCAAGACGATGGATGGAGACTCCTGTATGATGTACATTCAGCTCTGGTTCCTTATGCATTTGTATTGAGAATCGATTAGACGAAGACATAAATACCTGATTGCTGGTAGTTTTCACCGTAATTGGGCCCATCTGGGGGCAAAAGCGTCAGTAGACGGTGACGATCTAGGGATGGTTGAGAAGTTCTACTTCCTTAGAACGATTGTACTTTCAGATATCAACGAAACTTCGAATATTGATACGGAGAATTGAGCCTACTATAGGCTCCATAAACTCCAACAATCCAAAAGACTCCATAAATATACGAAAGACACCATATACGGACTACGTTTGGTAGTCGTCTATGGGCACGGGACATCAAGGACGAAAGACGCCACTGCGCTCGCCACTTTCAAACAACTAATTCTAAAGACTATCTTTTTCGATGTCCTGACGGTACCAAAGTCCGAAGGGTACAAGATGAGGATTCCAGGACTCATACCCTACAAAGACGATGATCAGCACGACCTTACAGGAGCACAGAGAGCTTGTTGATTGGATCAAGTATAGCTAAACTTGTCGAAGATTAGATGCAGTCGGAAATGGAGTATAACGGACCGAGTTTCTTGGCAACGGATTGTTGACATGGCTATGTCAGCAAACCGTTCTCTTGAACTTTTCAATTATGATGACTTCAAACATGAACGAAAACCTACGAAAATCATTTAAACTTTTTCTTAATAAACATATTTACTTGTATCAGATGTTTAGTATTTATTTTATAACATGTATACGTGTAGACATTACATTAAATTCTAATGATTTTAATAATCGTGAAAAAAAATGATAGTTGATGTTAACACCCAAAGTCTTTCTAGTCCTTATAATAATCATGTTGGTATAGGTAACTCAATAGGTCTTACGAGTCAATGTCTTCAACTGGATTTATATAGGTCAGTCCTGTAGCTATCTTTAACACACATTAAAGGCGCGTATAATATGAAACCAGTTCAACATAATAAAAAGTCATCAAAAGTCATCATTTGATCTTACATTTCCATAATAAAAATGTTACAACACACGCTTACGACGGAATGTTTCTTGAGTATGTAATCTGTTACCCATCCTTAAACTTAAGGTACAACGAATTCGATACTGTACAAAAGCAAAACTTTCTCAAACTCTTGCACATTTTGCCAAAGCTTTTCCATCCGGACCTCTCATGTGTGCCGGTTGGGAAAAGCTTTGTATGGAATTAATTCCACATTGAACAAGTTCCGGCAAGTGGCGAAGAAATTCACATGCACCTTAACATGTTTCACATGAACTTGCTTCCAAAGTTCCGCTTGAAAGGAAGCCGTAAAATGGCACAAACTTTCACACTTGAACGTAATACCCATGTAAAAGGGTCTTGATGTATTGAAACCAAATGATAACGAAACAAGGTACAAAATAAGAGCAACTATATTTATTTCAATGGTTTGCCGTGGTTCCTTCTTTTGCAATGATTTTTTTTTTTTTTTTATTCTTATCATGACGGCCAAGCCGTATATCTTACAAGCTATACTTATTATCTAACATTATTCTTCTTAATTCTATATCTATGGCTATAAGGGGGGTGGAAGGACATTTCCTTCCTCCACCATTGCACCTTATCCCGGGTGAGCTCGGTAAAAATTCGTTTCAAAGGTTGTCTTCTTGTCTATCCTGTGCAAACATGCCTGTCCTCAGGGTCGACGCTTAATGCTGGTCTCCAGTTGCTGCCTGTAATTCTTGGCGCTAGCAAACGGCAATAAAACAATTAACGTAAACTATAACAAGACGGGGCAACCACTGTTCTAAAAATGGTGTGTTCAGAACAGTAGTTGCATATGGTCAAAAACAAAGATACAGAAAACAATATACGGGACAAAGTGCGTACCAACTACGGGAGGGGAAGGGAAAGAGGATTACAGAGTGATTCCGTTCTCCTTGGCGAAGCTGAACAGTATCCGCGCGTACTCGTAGTCCTTCTGTCCCAAAATGTCGCGCACCGGCACCGCAGGGACTCTTCCTGATGCCCGAACGGCTGCTAATAATTCGGGTCTTGCGGCCTCAAACTCCCGGCATGACCAGAGGATGTGGTCGATGTCGTGGAATCCAATACCGCAGCTACAAACCTTGGAGTCGGACACGCCTATACGTTGAAGGTGCGCATTCATCGCATAATGGTTCGACATAAGTCTTGACATCATACGGATGAACGCGCGACCCACCGGGAGTCCATGAAACCAGGGACGCAGGGATACCTGTGGTGTGATGGAATGCAGGAACCTCCCGAGCTCATCTTCATCCCACATGCCCTGCCAACGTGCCACGCATAGCTGTTGTGGGGTATGAAGGAACTCGTGAGGGGGAATCAGCCTCTCAAAAAAGCTGCCCTCAGAGGCACCTCGTTTGGCCAAAAGGTCTGCCTTTTCATTGCCTGGTATATTGCAATGAGCTGGTAGCCAAATAAGCGATATTCGAAACGCTTTATTAAACAAAGAGCTTAGCATATCCAAGATTTTACGGATAAAATAATCGGAGCTCTTAATGGAATCAACGGACTTCAGTGCTTCCACAGCACTGAGGCTGTCTGTGAAAATACAGTACTGGTCCGGAGGACACGCACTAATTAGCAATAGTGCGTAAAAGATAGCAGCCAGCTCAGCTACATAGATTGAGCATGGTTGTCTAAGCTTGTGGAAAGCTTCAGTGCATGTGTTATACACACCGAAGCCCGTGCCCGCCTCCGAAGAGGATCCGTCTGTGAAGAACTGTTTATTGTGGGGATGGCCATACTTATTCTGAAAAATGCTGGGAACTGTCCTCCAGCGAAGATCATGTGACATGTCCTTCATTTCCTCCCTCATCGAGTTATCGATTACTAAAAAGGAATTGTAGGACTCCGGTAAAGTGGCGCAGTTTGATGCTCTTGTGGCACTAGGGTTAGCCTGTAAAGACACAAAATCATGATACACATTCATGATTTTGCATTTAGAGCCTGCCTCTTGTAGCGATTTGAAATTGTCAATCACTAGTGGATTGGATACTGTGGAACGCAGTAGAAGGCGAAGCGATAGTTGCAAAAATCGTAGTTTTAGCGGCATCACTCCGGACATCACTTCTAGGGACATTGTATGAGTGGATTTCATACTGCCCAGCGCAATTCAAAGACATCGATATTGGATACGTTCCAGTTTTATTATATGCGTCTTGGATGCCCAAAAGAAGCAGATGCATCCGTATTCCAAGACGGATAGAATCGTTGTCTTATAAAGTCGCAGGAGGTCTTGTGGATGTGCACCCCACCAGAATCCTGTGACTGTTCGGAGGAAGTTGATTCTTTTGGCACACTTTATTGCCAGCTGTTCTGTATGTGACCTCCACACATTTTTAGTATCGAACCAAACGCCTAGGTATCTAAAAGTTTGGGCAATTTTTATCTTTTTACCATATAACCATATGTCAAACATAGGATTATAGACATTTGCAAGCCTGTTTTTAGGTGTGTCGTAATGAAACGAAAATACAAGCATTTCAGTTTTCTCAGGTGAAAACTCGATACCTAGGTTGTTTGCCCACTGTTGCAAATTATCAAGAGTGGATTGCAAAGGGCTTTGTAGACCTACGGTGTTGTTGCTAGCGACTGAGACAACACCGTCGTCTGCAAGTTGCCTTAGAGTGCAGTTTGGCGCCAGGCAAGAATCTATGTCATTGACATAAAAATTATATAAAATGGGGCTCAAACAGGACCCTTGTGGAAGTCCAAAGAAACTGATTCGTCTTGTTTGAACCAGACCATTGTCGAAATTCATTGCCTTTTCTGAAAGGAGGTTGCAAAGGTAAGTGTTTAGTTTTGGACGTAACCCCGCGTTTTGTAGTTTTTGACTCAGTATGTTTATGCATACTGAGTCAAATGCCCCTTTAATATCCAGAAATACAGAGGCCAACATCTCTTTACGAGTATGTGCCAACTCTATTTCTGTGACAAGGAGCGCTAAGCAATCATTTGTACCCATTCCCTTGCGAAATCCAAACTGGGTACGGGACAATTGGCCGTTGGATTCCAGCCAGTTGTCCAGACGAAAAAGAATCATCCTCTCGAATAATTTGCGCAAGCACGATAACAAGGATATTGGTCTGTAAGACCCGTGCTCTGATGCCGGTTTGCCAGGCTTCAAAATAGCGACTACTTTCACCTCTCGCCATTCTTGCGGAACGACATTGAGATCCAACATTTTGTTGAAAATGCTCAATAATCGCTTCTTCGCCACGTCTGGCATGTTTCGAAGCAATTTGCTTGTGACATTGTCCAGACCTGGAGAAGAATTTTTGCAAGATAGGAGAGCAAGGGAGAGCTCGACCATACTGAAAGGTGAATCCATGCTAGGATCACCGCAAGGCGCATGAGTCTCAAATTTCTGCGCAGGAGCGAAATCTGGACAGACTTTTTCCGCAAATTTGAAAAGCCAGTCACCCGAAAAATTTTCGCTCTCATTAATTGTGGGTTTGTTACGCATCCTTCTACCCATATTCCACAACGAACGAAGCGAAGTGGAAGGCGAGAGACTTTCGACATATTTCCGCCAAAAGCCTCTTTTTTTTGCTTTGAGCAGATTTTTGCATATTCTCTCTAAGGCTTTGTACTGCTCGTAAAAAACCATAGAGCCATAGCGTCTATATTGGCCAAAGGCCTTCCTCTTCGCTACGTATGCAGCTTGGCAGTCTCTGTCCCACCAAGGTGTGGGAGGTTTCCTAAAGGACCTTGTTTGGTGGGGTTCCTTTTTTTGGGCAGAAAGGGCGCACTCGTATATACATTTTACGAGTTTTTCGTATTCCACTAGTGGATCTAAACTGGATGTTACAGATGACAGCGAATCTGACATGAGTTCGCTGTACCTCGTCCAATTGATGTTCCTTGTCAGGTCGCATTTGACAGGAGTGGTTTCAACTGAACGACTCCTCCCAGTGATGACAATTTTAATCGGTAAGTGATCGCTGCCATTCGGGTCCTGGATAACCTTCCATGTAGTATCCAGAGCAAGCGACACTGGACATAAAGACAGGTCTATTGCACTTTCACGCGCCAAAGGCCCTGAAACCCTAGTAGTTTCACCGGAGTTTAATATTGTCAAACTATGTTTGTCGCAGAAATCCCTGATGACTGGAGCACGTAAATCGTCTTTGGTGCATCCCCAGTCGTGTCCATGAGAGTTAAAATCTCCTAGGATAAAAAAGGGCGTTTTTATAGCTGCTGCTATATTGTCAAGATCCCTTGTGATCTTCTCTATTTCAATCTCGGCTTCCGGGGGGATATAAACAGATGCAAGTGATAAGTCAAGATCGCCTAGCTTTACCTGTATTGCGACACATTCAGTAACGTGTAGCGGGGGGAGCGGTATCCGGGAGAATTGTATGTTCTTACGGACACCAATCAGCACCCCGCCACCACGACTATCCCTACCTGAAGTTATTCGATCTTGACGGATTATATTATATCCGTGGAAGGTTACATTTTTGTCTGGGGTAAGCCAAGTTTCAGAGACGGCAAACACGTCTGTTTTGTGTTTGCTGGTCAGCGCTTTAAAAAGATCAATTTTGCCAAGAAAGCTTCTACAATTCCATTGAAGTATGTTAGCCATTGGAAAATTAGTTGTCCAATCGTACTAACGTACTCAGAGCAGGCCATTGCCCAAGCCATTGTTTTATGGCGCCTTGTATAAAAGGTCGTGCCATTGTTATTATGCTTTTCAGCGGCTCGGGTATTCCGAGTGCTGAAATCAGGGAATCGATCAGGCTGGACAAGCAGATCGGTTCCTGAAGGGCCTGACGACGGGCCCTAAGCCTTTGTTGTAGCTTGGGCCGGGAGTTGGATGCTAGGGAAGGGATAGGGCGGGAGGGGAGAACCTCGTCTTGCTGGATTCTTTTATGGGACAGGCGACGGGGGGCACTTGCCGGACGAGGGGGTGCCTGGGGAGGAGAAATTTTATTCTCTTTTGGTGAAGAGGATTTTTTCTCCTTAGAAGGTGTAGCCTTCTTTGGGGCTCTCCTGCGGCGACGACTCACCGTCCTCTTCACTCTCACCACCACCTCCGAGATCGTTGGACGCACTGTCTCCGAACCGGGGAGGGCGTGCTCTCCGGCCAAAAGACTGTAGGCGTTTTCGCTTGATGGTCCACCCATAAGAACCTCAGCGTAGGACCTTTGCGCAAGCTGATATTGAGCTTTTTTGAGCTCCGCTTGTGTCCTCTTGTACACCGGGCACGATTTCAGTTCGTGCCAGTGCTTTTTGCACTGAGCGCATTTGAATGGCGCTGCGGTGCAGTCCGAGGACAAGTGCGGACCCTGGCACTTCACACATTTGGTCCTGTTACTGCAGAACTCCTTTGCGTGGCCAATCTGGCTACAATTCTCGCAAGTGGGCACCCTGGAGACAAAGGGTCGTGCAATTGGGACGCGAAGTCCCTCGTACACGACAAAACCCGGTAGTACGGTTCCCTCAAAGGTAATCCGTTTCGAGCTGGTCTCCCTGTAAACCTTTTTGCCATCCACGATGGATGAGGTGTACAGGGGTTTGACCGCTGTAACTCTTACCGCGGGCGTGGAGTAGGTTACAAAACCACCCATTCCGTATCTTAGGAGGTNGTAGTTGCTTCGCTAGACGACGATGCCGTAGTTGCTTCGCCAGAAGTTGCAGTAGTTGCTTCACTAGACGATGCCGTAGTTGCTTCACTAGACGAAGATGCCGTAGTTGCTTCACTAGACGATGCCGTAGTTGCTTCGCTAGACGACGATGCAGTAGTTGCCTCGCTAGACGACGATGCAGTAGTTGCTTCGCCAGAAGATGCAGTAGTTGCTTCACTAGGCGATGCCGTAGTTGCTTCACTAGACGAAGATGCCGTAGTTGCTTCACTAGACGATGCCGTAGTTGCTTCGCTTGAGGACGATGCAGTAGTTGCTTCGCTAGAGGACGATGCAGTAGTTGCTTCGCTAGAGGACGAAGCAGTAGTTGCTTCACTTGAGGACGATGCCGTAGTTGCTTCGCTTGAGGACGATGCAGTAGTTGCTTCGCTAGAGGACGATGCAGTAGTTGCTTCACTAGACGATGCCGTAGTTGCTTCACTAGACGATGCCGTAGTTGCTTCACTAGACGATGCCGTAGTTGCTTCACTAGACGATGCCGTAGTTGCTTCACTAGAGGAGGATGCAGTAGTTGCTTCACTCGACGATGCAGTAGTTGCTTCGCTAGACGACGATGCCGTAGTTGCTTCGCCAGAAGTTGCAGTAGTTGCTTCACTAGACGATGCCGTAGTTGCTTCACTAGACGAAGATGCCGTAGTTGCTTCACTAGACGATGCCGTAGTTGCTTCACTAGACGAAGATGCCGTAGTTGCTTCACTAGACGATGCCGTAGTTGCTTCGCTTGAGGACGATGCAGTAGTTGCTTCGCTAGAGGACGATGCAGTAGTTGCTTCGCTTGAGGACGATGCAGTAGTTGCTTCACTAGACGACGATGCCGTAGTTGTTTCGCTTGAGGACGATGTTGTAGTTGCTTCGCTAGAGGAAGTTGCAGTAGTTGCTTCGCTTGAGGACGATGCAGTAGTTGCTTCACTGGAGGACGATGCAGTAGTTGCTTCACTAGACGACGATGCCGTAGTTGCTTCGCTTGAGGACGATGTTGTAGTTGCTTCGCTAGAGGAAGTTGCAGTAGTTGCTTCGCTTGAGGACGATGCAGTAGTTGCTTCACTAGACGACAGTGCCGTAGTTGCTTCGCCAGAAGATGCAGTAGTTGCTTCGCTAGAGGACGATGCAGTAGTTGCTTCGCTTGAGGACGATGCAGTAGTTGCTTCACTAGACGACGATGCCGTAGTTGCTTCGCTTGAGGACGTAGAGGGCGGTGTAGTAGTTGCTTCGCTTGACGACGATGCTGTAGTTGCTTCGCTAGAGGAAGTTGCAGTAGTTGCTTCGCTAGAGGTCGATGCAGTGGTTGTTGCACTAGACGACGATGCCGTAGTTGCTCCGCTTGAGGACGATGCAGTAGTTGCTTCGGTAGAGGACGATGCAGAGGTTGCTTCGCTGGAGGATGATGCGGTGGTAGGCGCGGTAGATGGCGTGGTTTGCGTAGATCCTTCGCTTGAGGACATGGTGGAGGTCACCGTGGTGGTTGTCGTTGGTGTAGTTTCTTCTGTTGTTAATATTTTACAATATCCTGATACTTCTGCGCCATTTTGAAATCTTCGAGCTGTTTTATCTCTTATAATGATCGTTACATCAGATGTTCCAAGGTTTCCGGTAACATCTACAGTTGATGTTGTTCCTGCTACTTCTACTATTACGAATGCTATCGCTTTAGACGTATCCTATTGTTTGTAAAATTGATGTAGAAAAGAAAGTGTTGTGAATCTAAGTGTTAGGGAGTTATGTTGTTACGCGGAATGGACAATGTTTTAATTAAAAAAAAAAACACTGTTGTTTGTTAGATTACGTATTTTGATGATTTAAATGTTTCATGCACCCTACGTCTTTGTGAATAGCGAGTGTGACTCTCCATAAAAAAACTTCGTAAATCGCTTTTGACCGATCGTCTGATCGTCTATATACCATAAATTCCATAGACCCACAAAACGAGCGTTACTCGTTTTCTACTATGTGCCGTATGAATAGTACAATGATATAAACGTATCAGATCTTCAAGGGCTTTCGAAGTGAAGAGGTATTTTATTGTCACGCACATTTTATTGTCTTTGATTTGTTTGTAACTTAGATATTTTTATGTTAGTTAGCGTCTGCGATTCATTTACACCTTAAAATGTTTTCTCAGCGATACTTGATAACAGCGTCTACGTATTGATCACATTGTGAATGAACAATATGGTAAAAATTGTAGCCTAGTCAAAAGATAATCATTGACTCACGTACACTATTTATTTTAAATATTTCACTTTATGATACTCAAAATCTTTACATGAACCGATTACACTTCTACGCATCACTATTATACACGTTGTAAATATAACTTCTCCATTCCGAATTGCAAGATCCGAACGAATGTTTACAGGAGTTTACACAGCACACTTTCAATAAATCACTGACATAATTAATAGTGTAATTCAATCGTCAGAACCGGTAGCAAAACTCTTTTAAAAATTGTTCCTCCTTGCGTAGGGCTATGATCATCCCGATTAAGATATCCGAAGCCGTATCGCATCAGCCGTAAATAGCATCTTCATTCACAGGTATCATACACTTTTGAAATTACAATCGCTCCTAGACTATCCCTGACTAGATATGCTTAGGTATGGCACGTACCGGCTCACGGCAACACCATTTATGTCTACATAAACTCTCCTTGCAGATTGTTTGTACAATTCGTTTGTGATAGCATAACACATGGGATAGCACCATTTTATAATGAAGCTTAACCAGTTTAATAGGTTTAAGTTCAAATTTAATACATCATTTGACAGGTTGATTTCAATTATAGAATCCAAGTCTATGTTTTTTTTCCCCACAATGTTCGTGTTAAGATTACAGTCCAAACGGTTTTTGTAAGTAAAATACGCACATCACTTCCAATTAGTTCTATAATCAAGCTTAAATGGTGCTCGGTTATTGTACGCTTATTGTATTGTATTGTAACGGAAATTTTCACCAATGCATCCATGTTTTATTAAATCGCGAATCAACTCACTGACACAGCAAACGGAACACGAATATGTTGTTACAAAGCTGACCGATATTTCCATCGTACATCGTTATCGGTACCAACTTTTCAACGTGTTTTTCACCTTTCCGTACCTTCTTTATTTCAACCACTTCCGGGCTTCTCGATCCAGCTAACACTCTATTGTAGTAGCACATAACTAATTCCGTGTCATATTCACCGAACGTAAACACTTCGGCTGCCACCAAGCGCGCGCATAAAGCGGTAACGAAAATCACTGTAAGCATAAGCTTCATGATTCGTCGTTACCTTTGCACATTGAATTTGGACGCTTCACTGATATTCCGAAAACATTTCACCAGCCTTATAAAGCTTTCCAGCGTCCTACATCTTCCTAAGGCAAAGGAAACGTCTGCAATCTAGAATTCACCGGCAGAAAATGGGATATGCCATAAAAAAAAAACGTTGTTTTCGCCACAACCGGTTGAAAGTATTGAACGTTCTTTCTTTTCATGCGTACTTTTATGCAGCTCGTCAGAAAAGCCAATCGTTGAAGAAAGTCAAAAAATAATTATTCTGCCATTCCTTTCACCTTAGCACGGGTGTAAAAGCAGCAACGCATTCGAAGTACTATGACATATTTTAAAGTATTAACGTTTCAATATTACGAATGTGCTTTAGATATTTATTTAAAAATGTAAATTAAAAAATATATATATTTAGAATTCACTGAATGCCAATGCGTCGATTGGTTGTTTTCAATGTTTGGTTGCAAAAGATTAAAAAAAAAATAATACTTGTAGCCAGTGTTGCACCAAAAACTATCTCAGTTCCCAATCGCCCACAGCCTCCCATAGCCCTTTTCATCGAGATCAGCAAAATGCTACATTAATTACCATTATTTTGTTGCTCACGACATGGTAACAGCGACTGTTTGAGGCTGTGTTCTTTTTTATGTACTCTGCGCAGTCTGTATGCACGTGTTGCTTTCGGTTTTCCTTCCATTGCCACATGTTTTTTGGAGAGACAACTTTAAAGTGTAGAACGATGTAGTAAAGAGCGATTAATGCTATGCTGGAATTAATAATCAAATAAGTAATAATTTTCTTAATCTGCGATTAATTTTATACACTACGGTTATACTGCAGGTGAAATGTTTGTCGAAAGAAATGAAAATGAACTGCCACCGCCTTAACCTGTTTACGTGTTCCCTATTTTCATTCATTTATGTAAAAACAAAATTCAAGGACATATTTAAATTGTTATTGACCTTCATCTTTTACTAAAAGATTTTTTCACTGTTTTGCAAACCATTAAAGAGACATCATAAAAGTGTAACACGAATTAAGTAGAAATGTTTCTGTCTCAGTGTGGCTGTACTTATTTGGTTCTAGCGAAGAAAAAACAATCACACATGTGAAACAGAATACAGAAAAAAAAGGATAAAAGGAGAATCCAAAAAGAAAGGTAGAGAATCAGAGAAAAAACGAATGCGAACGAAACATTTCAGTGGAAAAAGAGCTATTTGCTGTATTGACGAGTTGAATGGATTGATCAGTGTATGATGGGCTGTAAGAAGCATAAAATTTTATGCCGAAAACTAAGGAATGCTACAAAAACGATAATGGTTGTGGGAAGCATATTGAAGAAAAAGTGACTACTCATCCAGTAATGGAAACCCATTTAGCATCCATTTTAACTAGCTCACTTGGCCTCGTGCCGGAGCGTTCGGTTTGGTATTTTAAGTTTTAGGAGCGAATCTTACTGGGAAGCTGCCAGTGCTCTACAACTTATTTGTGCTATATATATACATATTATTCTGTTTATATTTTATCTACATCTTCTTATAACCTATTTCTTATATACAACCATTTTAGCATATCGCTGATTTAATCAGATTCAGCAGACACGTGCGACGTCGAGTTGACCGCGAATCGATTGTACCATGTTGCGTATTTATGTTCATAAGATGGTGAAAGGAGTGCTCCGTTTCAGAACAATTTGCATCGGAAGCAACACAGCGTGATACCGTGCAACGGATTGGCTTCGGCTTCGCAAAATGTGTGTATAAAGCAATATAATGAAAACAACAATGTTTGGTGATAGTTTGGTGCTGTTTTTGATTGCATCATGATTGAGATTTGTTTATACCAGTTGATCTGACTTTTTTCATAACTTTAGTAGTAAAATTTCAAGATGTACAAATATGGCCGTGCTGTAACAGATACAAAAAGAACACACTCAAAAAAAAACTGGGAAACATTTACTTTCCGTTGCATAAAATTATATTGTATGTAAAATACCGTGCATTTTGAATAGGCAGCATGCGACAGCGTATGATGACAACCCAGCACAGCTGTCAGTGGCAAACGGTGCGTATGTGTTGGTGAGTTCAGCCGTTTCGTTTCCTTTGTGTAGATGTGCTATCTGGCTAGGGCATACAGAAACTCATTTATTTTATTTGGATTACAGTCAGAACCAGCATCGAGCTGTGCGTACAAGTTATAATCAGCATCTTCACTCTGATAAGAAACGATTGGTCCTCCCTCTGTGCGGCAGAGCAGAATAGAACGAAGCAGCTTGACCGAAAGACTAGTTTGTGAAATACGCTCGTAGTGCGCGATAGGGCAGTGAAGATTTTTCCGTGATTGATTGTGATAGAGGCAACGCAGCGTTGCGCAGTGGTTAGTGCAACATTCGTTCTCACACAAACGGTTCGTCACGGCTACTCAACATGCATTTGCTTCGAAACGCCGCCACCATTTGCCTGCTACTGCTGGGATTAGCGATGTGCAGTGGTAAGTACGCCCAACGCTGACTCACCCTAGGAGCCTACCAGCGGTGCCGTGCCAAAGTGGAAACGAAACATTACACGATGGCGTACTGAAATTGTGTAATCAAATGCGGAACTTTACACAAGTACGCAATACGTTCGAACGGAATCCTTTCAACTGCAAAACGCTCCGTAAAATATGTTCCACCCGTCAGCCGTTTTGGTTGGTGTTTGTAATAAACATGGCTACCATAATTATCACTCGTATGCATCTCATCAACACAATCCTATGATGATAGGTGTAAAGCAAACAGCAGCAGCAGCAGCAGCGGCAGCCAGTAGGCTGGGTTGAACAAAGAACATGTACAGCACTATCGCTAATATCCCGCAAAGTAGCCTGTGCCTGTGAGGCACGTTAAACTACAATGTTGCGATAAAACGATGAAGCCTTGCTGTATCTCCTAGGAGACGGTTAAGAATGTTTTTCTTAAAGCCTTTATTCTCTTTGCAATACAAATGGTGGATAATGGGTCATGTTTGGTGAAGTCGCAACAGCGGTTACACACGCACTACGACGCACAAGTGTGCGTCAGCTGATTTTTGTTTTGTATACGCTGACAATACGTACCATTATTAGCAAGGGCCTAAAGAACATTTATTCGTTCGAAACGTATACACGTTTCCTTTGCATTTGTACAACAGTAATATGTTTTCATTTCCATTTTTACCTCATCAAGGTTGCTAGGTTGCAAACGCAGCAGCAAGCATTAGCACTAAATATGCTTTCAATCGATCAAATCACACGTACACATTGACAGGTGGTGATCGCTTTGGATTCGCACTAGCGAATGAAACATGCTTACAAGCGCAAGCATCGTTCTGTGATGATTCAGAAGAAAAAATGAATGAAATGCTTGCACACAAAGCACTTGGCCAAAGCTTGAAGCTTGCTAATTACAACTGTAAACACTCACTTGATTAACGTTGCGAAAGCACTGAAAGTATGCAAACTTTTTTAAACATCATTTATTACCAGAATGATCAAAATTAAATTAGAGCTATTATCCCAAAAACGCGATCATTTGTTTTTCAAAAAATAATGGAACTCTTTAAGTAACATTATTTATACGCGTAGCAGTATTACAATCGCATTTTGTAATCACATAATTTAGCATTCCACATTCCTTCAAAAAAAAAAATATGTGCAAAAAAAATAACACTCGAATGTGGTTCTTTGTGACAATTGGACATGGCGGTCATATGGCATATGATAATTCAATCCAAGTATGTCGCTTATCAGTACAGCAATGCGATGGATGATGCTTTACATTCTCAGTGCTGCATTGAACATTGCTTTAATGATTCAGTTTTTGTTTCGCTGCTTATGCTGTTTACCATGTAAAAAAACTGTTTCTTTTTACAGCGCAATCGGAATCGAATCTTACAGATTCAACCCCATCCGATACTAATAAGACAACAACAACGGCAACACCACCTACTACTACGACAACGACGACGACGACAACAACAACAACAACCACTACAACAACACCAAAACCGACTACTACCGCCCCTTCAACTACGACGGAACCGGCCCCATCCACCACGACCGTAGCACCGAGCCCAAAACCGGCACCGGAACCGGACATGGGCATGTGGAGCTACACGAACAAAACCAACAACGAAACGTGCGTCATTGCTCAGATGGCCATGCAGTTCAACCTGAGCTACTTCGATGCCAGTAAGTATACGGCGTATTCTCATCATGGTGAAAGCGTTTTGAAATACACAATACACTTTCTTTCATTTTCAGATGACAAGCTTGTGAACGTTTTGTACAATCTGCCGAAAGATGCGATGGTAAAGTCCGGCCAATGCCAGAACTTTACCGACTACATCGAGCTTAGCTGGGCCATGGACAAGCAGAGCAACAACTACAGCTCGCTGCGTATCGATTTCGCGCTGAACGCGACTGAGCACGAGTTCGCTTTCGCCGGTTTGCTGCTACAGTTGCCTGTGGTTGGAGATTCATTCCCAAATGCTAAGCGTAAGTAGTGTAGTACACCCTCAAGCATCAGGGGTACACGAGTGCACAAGCATCCAGTAATCTTATCATCTTTAATCCCTGCGTCGTTACAGCGCTGCAGCAGCTTGTGCTAAGCAACAACCAAACGCTGTTTAAAACTCCGTTGGAAATGTCCTACCACTGTAACAAGGCTCAGCTGTTGAATCTGACCTCAACTACCGCTGGGCTCGGTCAGCCAACAGTGACCGTCACCAAGCTACAGCTGGAAGCGTTCCATAGGAAGTACAATAGCAAATTTTCGATCGCCAAGGACTGCGAGGCTATCGATACGCCGGACATTGTGCCGATCGCGGTCGGATGTGCCCTGGTCACGTTGATCATCATCATGCTGATTGCCTATCTAGTCGGACGTAATGCTGCTACCAATAGCGGATATCTGAGCATGTAAGCGCACTCGGATCGTCACGGCCATTTGCAGGATCGTTCCACAGCGGAAACCCCAAACGATGAACCATCCCGACAGGCATGCATCGTTTGCGCATGGGGGGGTCCCTCATTTGCTTTCATTACAACCCTATCCTTACAATCTCGGATTTCTTTTCTTTTTTGTCCTCTCATCCCTCCCCCTCCCCCCTCCTCCTTCTCCTTGTCGGAATGTCTGTGGTATGTGGAGGTGCGCAAGAATAGTTTGGTATTCTACTTGAGTTGATGGAAAATCACGTGATAAAAGGCCAATTGAATCATATACGCTAATTGCTACATCCGTAACTTGCTCGATTTTTTGTTTCGTGTTTTTGGCGCGTGTGTGTAAGTGTTTGGTTCTGTTGGGAATCTATTGATTTTCCAACCCTTATCAAAGGAGAGACAACACCCTATACAACTGAAATGATAAAAATGTGAATTATTTTCAAAACGGAAATGTGGCATTTTGCTGAAAGTATCCGTCGACTGGCTGAATATGAAACTAGAATGATAAATAATAAAAAAAAAAACAGAAAACACACACACAGTACAACAGAACACATGGCTTGCAAGGGTAATATGCTGATCGGAGATAATCATTGGAAGCAAGCAAGTGCATACGTGTGCAGTGGGTCTCATCGATTGGAAGGTGAAAACACAAAGTAAACAACAACAGAAGAAGAAA
Source organism: Anopheles rivulorum (assembly GCA_018908115.1). Taxonomy (NCBI): domain Eukaryota; kingdom Metazoa; phylum Arthropoda; class Insecta; order Diptera; family Culicidae; genus Anopheles; species Anopheles rivulorum. Next base: position 30,445,782 of record CM032177.1, on the reverse strand, counting down.
AAACAGTACACATCCAAAAGTTACAACACAATTCACGTCAAATTTCGCCTATTACAAGTATAGTAGAGTAATTTTTATGAAACAATAAAATCGTATTGAAACGAACGTTGACGAATTGGAGAAAGAGAGACCAAGAGTTTATGTTTGTTTCACTATTTCTTACTTCTGGTTGCTAGATTCAGCGAATGGTTGTTGACAACGGTGAAAAATCATAGCATGCTGCGCGACAGCAACGAACGGGCGATGTTATCTATTTTTAACGCACAAAATCAAAGAGAGATTTGCCAAGAGCGCCGGCATACGGCCTAAGCTAAACCATGTTCTCACTCACTTTCGTGCCGCACAGAGCGCAGAAGAACGGAACTGTTGTGCGTGACACGGTGCAAAATTCGGTCGGTCGTGTCAAAAACCGCGTGAGGAAAAATCAGTCCTAGGAAAATTGTGAAAGAATTTGGATGAAAATCTATCTACTGTTGGAATTGGAGGTGATATAAATATGGCAGGTAAGTATTGTTCTATTAGCAATTGTTGGCAATAGAGGGAAATTATCAAAAAGACCACGAACGCTTGATTCAATACCTCGTGCGTTTTGAGGTACTTCCGTGTGTGATAATCGGTCTTCATTCATCCCATTTGTCTTCAGCTTATAAGCTTGAGATCAGAAACCCGTATGTAAATGAAAAGAAATCTGAATTTCGATAAGAATGGCTACCCAAATTGAATGTTTGTGGAGACAAAATACAGATTCGTAAATGTTGTGAACTGTTTAGTTATAACTTGTTTAAAAATAGATTGAAAATCATGTCTCCATGCAGTGTAATGCACATTTTCTCTCAAAAACAAGGGAACTGATCGTATTTGGGTGATCGTCTGATGTAACTTCGATCATTTCAGTAAAGTACTATAGTGTTTTATATTCACTTTAAGGTATAACAAAGTCCGGCGATTGTGTAGAGTGAATAACATGTTTTAACGTAATTGCATATTTTATGAAATGTGTTGTGCAATTTTGAATGCGTTTGGCTAAAATCACAGTTCATCTAACTTTCAACCATACATCATACACGTTTAGCCCGGGTTGTCACAAACTGTCAAAACAGTTTTGTTTACAAACATTTCGCACTGCATGCGTACGGATTGTATTAAACGATAAAGCAAACGCATTTGGCTTGTGACGATTTATACGATGTGTGAATAGTTTTACTACAGTGTACCGCAAGTTAGGGAGTAACATTTGTTTGAAACATTTATCTTAATAAATCGTCTACAGACGAACAGTACGAACTTTTTCTGAATCGTGTAGAAATAAGGTGTGTTTATGTTTGTTCTCATACTAGCCGGTCATATAGTTTGGGTTTTGTTTTAGTTCTATATAAAATATATAAAACGTATTTTTGTTACTTTACCATTTTCTTACTTACCCTGACATTCTTTGGCAAATAAACGACAAAGAATCCTCTTGGATACCGAAGTAAACGTGAACGTTGCCGGGCGTGGATTACACGTTTCCTGGGTTATTGATTTAATAGTATCCTTAATATGAGATTCCATAATGGGGTTTTCATTATTTCTAGACGTTGCTACCAATAACCCCACCATGGATGTGCAAACCAGTAACGGAGAACCACGGAGCAATGCGGAGGCGAAGAAACTCATGCGGGAAGATAAACAGCGCGAGGCAAAGATCGAGGAGCAGCTGTCGAAGGCACTCAGTGGCATGACGGTGGAGGAAAAGTATGCGGCCGTCCATAAACGGTTGGTCGATTCGGAGAAAGAAAACCGTCGGCTGGTGGCACTGCACAAGCAATACGATCGTACACTGGAAGCGTCCAAGCGTGAGAAGGAAAATCTCATCCTAGAGCACGACAAAATGGCCATGACCAAGACGAAACTGGAAGGCCTGTGTCGAGAGTTGCAGCGTCAGAATAAAACGATCAAGGATGAAAGTTTGGCGCAGATACATCAGGAAGAGGAAAAGCGGAAACAGACGCAAGAAAAGTTCCAACAGTCACTGAACGAAATACAGGCCGTTATGAATGAGAACAATGACAAGAACATGAAGTTGAAGGAGGATAACATGGAGATGGCTAAAAAGTAATGGGGGAAAATGTGCCGCAGGGTAATGTTGCACAGTGGTTAACTTAATGCTGTCCATTTCATCTCCCTTACGCACAGGTTTAAGTTCATTCTAGAGCAGTATGAACTTCGCGATCAGCAGATGGACAAAATGAACAAACAGATGGAACTGGTAACACAGCTGAACGATGCGAAGCTTGCCAAACTACAAATGCAGGCCAACAGCGAAAAGGAACAATTTCTTGCGTAATATATAAATCTTTATTCCTATTGTTAAGGCTCACGCTAATATATTGTGTCTCTTGCCACAGAGAGAAGCTAGTGCTAATGACTGAGCTGCAGAAGGTGAAAAAGCAGTTGGCCGATTTGCAGACAGTAGAGACGCATCTACGCGGCCAGGTCACCATGTACTCCGACAAGTACGGAGAGTTCCAGGACTCGTTGAAGAAAAGTCGAAGCATTTACGAAGGATATCAGGAGGACATGAAAAAGGTATGAAGCATGTTTCTCGTGTTTTGCCGGTGTATATACTAACATCTGCCGAAACCGTTTCAGATGTCGAAAAAAATGAAAACCCTCGAGAAGGAAACGATGGCATGGAAGTCAAGATGGGAAACGAGCAATGCCACCGTACAGAAGATGCTGGATGAACAGATCGATCGTGAGAAGCAGCTCACCAAAACGACCCGCCAGCTGTGTAATTTGCAAAAACTGTGCCGCACACTGCAAGCCGAACGGGCCACATACTTGGCAGCGCTAAAGGAAGGAAACATACCGATACCGTCCGAGGTGGCAGACGGAAATGGGACGGAACAGGATAAACCAGCCGATAAGACCGAAAGCGTACCGGAGGTGGTGAAAGCCCAGCAAACCAATGACAATCAAGTGAATGGGCATGAGGCTGCAAATGATGCATCCAGCGCACCCGTAACGAAGGCGGACCAAACGGCAAAGGTGGAGAAATTGGCCGCATCAACGTCGTAGTCTAGTGGTACAGTCCGCTCTCAAGTGCACACATCACTGACTGTTTGTACTCCTTTTTACACAATCCTTCCTGTCTTTTGTATTGTTTTTTTTAATTTATCGTCCACACACAGAACATTGTTTCGTGTTTTCATTTGCAATTGCGGAATGTTCGTATTTCTTTCTTCGCGTAACACAACCATAAACGATAATGGAATAAATCTTAACCTCCTTACCCAAACAAAATAAAAATGAAGATCAAAATTAATGACAACTATTGTTCTCTACATTCATTTCTCCATCGATTTAGTTTTATTTTACTATAGTTTTTGTTGTGAACACGAACTTTCACGCAAAATGTTCATTGAAACACATACCGTACGCACTCTTAACCATTAGGTAGTTTCTTGCTACTACTGCTACTATTACTACTACTACTACTACTACGTTCGTATATACGTCATTTATTCGTGCCTAAAGCAAAAGCGTTTCGTAAACGTAAATGACTATTGCCAAATGTGCGCTGGTTTTGCATATTAAAAAAAAAAAACCTCCAGTAATAGGGGAGCAACATACTAATGTTAATTACCGTATCTCGTTTGGAGAGAAAGTTTATTAACCTTCCTTCCATCAGAACACCGGTTCTGTACCGTCATGTGTTTGTGGGTATAAAATTTTGCTAACATCGAAAACATTGCTATCACTGTAAGCTTTTACGCTTGGGAAAGATTTAATTTATCGTTTATAATTCTTTTTTCTTTCAAAGTCGAATCGTACGCATTAGGGGATAATTATCGCAGCTAAAACAGTATAAAAACAAAATTTTGGGGCAGTTATTGCCCATTTCCTTTTATCTTCTCTATACGCTAAGCTTAAACCACACATACAGCCATTATACAGCGAGCGACAAATTTGGTTTTGATTTAAATCAAGGCTCGGTTTGTTTGTTTCTTTTTCCCCCCTTTTTGCATTCCTTCATCCAATGTTCCAATATTCGTCTAAATCCCTATTTTCTACTACGGTTTACTTATTTTCTTTTTTTTTTTTTGTTTACAACTAACGTGCATGCGCAGGCTAATTCGATAATGCCCGTTTTGATGGGGATAAGCTGAACGAAACGTGCTAAACGCTACTTTTTGCGTTTTGAATTACAAACATTAACTAATGGATACTATTTGGATATTCGTTGGAGCATTCGTTACACGCATTATACTAGCAACCAAGCGAGGATGCACTGTTGCACTACGCCGTACCTTATCTACGTCTAAAATAGGCCAAAGCAGAAGCACTTGTTCTGTCTGTCTGTGTGTGTGTGTTTGTGTGAGTCGAAATCGAAACGATCTACACCGCATGCAATAACAACGAACGGCAACACACCGATTAAACACGCAACGGTTTAAATTTGCAACAGAAAAACGGTTTACAATTCGGATACACTACTACTACTAGCAGAGAGAGAAAGAGAGAGAGAGTGAAAGAATGAAGAATGCTCGCCCGCTTGTTTCGAAGATAAAGCCACAGTCACTTGGACAACTGTGCACGGAAACAGAAAGCTAGTGTCCGGAGACAACAACCGATACACAAAAAACCGGTGCTCCATTTGCTAGAGATGGGGGTAAGATGTACGAGCATTACTACTTCACGCACACGCACACACGTGCGCATGAGAGGATATATTTGCTTCTCTCGCATAATTAATCTTCGCGCACGAAGAAAGAGAAACACTTTCCTGCTATTGCATTAGAGACAGAGAGAGAGAGAGAAAGCGGATGATGTCGAAAGGATCGAAGAAAGTAGCATGAAACGATCGTGTTAATTCTCGTGTTCTATTCGTTGTTCGCTTGTCTCTGTGTTGGCTCCTTTCCGCGCTCGGTAGATACACAGGCACAGCTGGATCACCAATGGATCACCAATTACACCCTGGTCGGTGGAGTGCCCAAAAACGGGATACGCTTCGGGCTTGGCGTATTGCTGGTCCACTGGCGGGGTCGGGGGGATGCCGCCTGCTGACAGTCGGAATAGGAACGATCTACAACAACAAAAAAACAAAACAAAACCATGCTATTAAGAATATCATCACTCCTTTCTCCCCTGTGCTTGGGTGCGTACCTCTGAATTTCATTCCCTGCGATTCGTTGATGATCGCAGCCAGTGCCGGATGTTGCTGATAGCGATCGCGCTGGTGCGAACCGGTTCCATTGCCATTAGCCACCAGAAATGGGGCACGATCGTTAAGGGTGCCTCCTCCTCCTCCTCCTCCTACTCCACCATTACCATTGTTGTTGTTGTTGTTGCTGCTGCCGGTGCTTGTGTGATTGTTGTTGCTGCTGCTACTACTGTGGTTGTTGTTGTTTAGTCCATTAAAATGTTGATGAATGTTACCATTACTACCAACACCGCCGTTCGGATGCTGCGCCACTTGGTGATGATGATGCGGATGATAGTGTGCAGCAGAACCATGGTGTCCTCCAACGCCATTGTTGTTGTTGTTGTTGTTGTTGTTGTTGTTGTTGTTGGCAATGGCAGTGTTGCTGCCGTTGCTGCTGTTATTATACTTGCTCTGTTCGAAAAATTCTGCCCGTACCGAACGGATCGAATTTTTGTTCTCCTCCGTGTTGCGTGCGCGTAGAATCTTTTGCTCCTGTACGCTGTAACTGTGTATTAGTGGATTAGTGAAGGTACAGCATTTATTCGTTCTTTTCGAAGCTTCCTTACCGAGATCCATAGCTGTTTAGATGGTTGTTGTTGTTCATGCCATTACCGTTCAAGTGCTGCACATTAACGTACCCATGACGAATGCTGCTGGCCGGTGAGACAAGCGTACCGCGGGACGAACTGATGCCGGTGTCGGTTGTCTTATCCTTGCCCAGGAATCCGGAACCGTGCGCATGGTTGTTGTAGGCCGAGCCGAAGTAAATGTTATCCCGACAGCTCGATGGACGGTGCGTGGATGGTGGCGTATCGAGCCCACTATCACAACCAGTATAATCCAAATCCGTGAGAACTGTAAGGTGTGAAGATGTTAGTACATCGATCGAGCGTGCGAATGCTGGCCGAAAGTACTTACACGAATGACGGCTACTGTCGTTCCCACCCGGACCGTGCGGTCTTCTGTACAGATCGTCATTCTCCCGGTAGCGTCCACCGCGGCGCAATTCCACCTCCTCCTCGAGATCGTCGTGCAGCGTGTAGCTATGGTTACCGTTGACAAAATTGTCCGCCAGCTTCTTCAGCGGTGAGTATGGGAACCCATTGTACAGACTGCCGTTGTGGCTGCTGTACCCATTGCTTGAACTACCACCAACGCCGCCACCGCCACCGCCAGACGACAGATTGTGGCGTGCGTTCGGCACCTTCTTCGGCGTCGAATGGTTCGTCAGCAAACCGCTGCACAGCCCGTTCTCGTTGATCGAGCTCAGATCGGGCACCGAGTCCGACAGCAGGATGTGGTTGAAGCGCTGGCCGCCCGGTTTCTGATGGCGTGACATTAGCCAGTCCTCGATCGCACCCGAGTACGTACCGCCGAGCCCGAGATGGTTGCTCTGCAGTGAAGCCGCCGATACTGGGGCCGCTAGCGAGGCGCGCGATCGTGGCCCTTGCGTAAGCCGAAGAGCACGACGCCGCTCCTTGCTGCTCAGCGTGCACTCCTCCAGCAGCTCGAACCAATCCTCCAGGCCCTGGTCGCTGCGCAACAGGACGCGTCCTTCCCGCGAGCCGAGAAGCAGGCCTATCGCGCTGTACGACCGCCGGTTCAGCCATTCCACCTTTTCCACATCGACTAGCTTGATCTGTGGATGTTAAAGAAATAAAAACATATGTTTTTTGTTTTTTAAAAAGAGGATATTACAAAGCAACATTCTTAAAAGGGGGAAACATCAACAGGGATACTGAATCGCTAACCATTCGCACGCTAATTAATGATTGTTTATACCAACACAACCTTCTCCCAAACACGATGGCGAAATCAATTACGCCAGCCAAACAGAAACAGAATCGAACGATTAGCTAAGAACAACTCGGCAGCTGGACAGGCGGCTCTATGATGCGTCATTTGTGCTTCTTGTTCGAACACAATTGATGACACGATTAATTAGGCCAGGAATTCAATTCCATTGCTAAGCAACAGCAATTTTTGGGGATTTTTTTTATCTCGAATTTCGGCAGTTTTTTGGCAATAGGCATTAAAGGATTGCTCGTTTGTTGAACTGTTGAATTGTAGTATGAGCAATGTGAGAAACAAATGGATTGCAATTAACAGTAGCTAAACTTGATTAGTACATTGTTTATAACTCTTTTGTTTTGTCGTGTTTTGTCAGTTTTCAACCATTTTTAGCTTTTATTTTTCAAACTTTGTATAAGTTTGTACGGAAATTTGCACTAATTTAAACCTTTTCAACTGTTGGTGGTAAATCTTTCTTAATTGTTATTAAATTTAAACACTGTTCGAAACATTACTTACAAGATGAAAGTGAATTTTTATTCACAGCAAAATAAGTGCCATTAAGTTAGTAAAGAAATGTAAAAACGTAGAAATAAGTTTCAATACATTAATTCAATTCGATTTTATGCTTAACTTTGATTGGTAAATTATATATAATTAAATCAAAATATAAAACATAATAATAAAAGCATTTCATTAAGTTTATATTTTGTACAAATGTAAAGAGAAGCTACCAGTATTGAAAAAAAGAAATGAAATAACAACAAAACTTTACATCCACAATCAAAGTAAAAAAAACACGAATAAAACAAGAAAAGGAATTAATTTTTCTCATTTTTTCAATAAAAAAAAAACTCATCGCAAAAAGGCAAATATGATTTGTGACTGTGTCCCCATTCCAAACGGAACTTCCAAGTTAATCGGTGTACTGATTGCTTCTGCACGGATAGAAATGTATCTAGCGATCAGCAATCCATCAGAAGCTGGAAAAACTCTAGGGAACACCCGGAAGTTGCGGACCGATAATCGTTGCTCGATCATGTTCGAAATTGGAGTCACGGCACGCCATACAAAAGCTGCTACGTGTTTGATTAACGAACGCGAATCGAATATGGACACAACCCACCTCCCACTCCACCCGGTGAGAGTTCAACGGATTTGCTGCTGATTGAGTTGCCCAACCGGTGTGACGCTTTCGGTTGTTAGCAAGAAAACTCAACTCCACCGAATGACTTGTAACAGGCCTGCTGTAAGCGGTCCGAATTGGTTGAATCCTTCAATCGCTTTACGGTTCGCTTCTTACAACGAGACACGTTTGCTGATAAAGCTTAGCTTAGTTGTTCAATCGTTTAACCTATCTCCCGTTTTTTCGTGGCCGGAAAGGTATGCTGCGTGCCAATACAGCATATTCCAACAGAAAAGAAGCGTCAGATTATTACAACAGACGCTCTTTCTCTATCTCTCTTTCTCTCTCTACGCACCCGGCAGACGCAAACACCACTTGTTCCATCCATACGTACCCCAGCAGCCGATGAAGGTGAATCAATTAAAAGCAATTTATATGCACTCCATTGAACAAACATTTGATTTTTGCAAGTGCAAGTGGTGCACACTTAATTGCATTTCCACTCCTCTTTTGCAGTACGATTTTGCACAGCTGGGCGAGAGAGTGACGAACCCTTATTTTTTATCACCTTTCTCACCAGCCATCACATGCAGTAATCTGGCCATCAACACAGCATCCTAGAGCAGTAGCAGTTGTAGCAGCAGCAGGACTACTTTCCATCCTGGCACACAAAACAAGACTTCGTCTTCGTATGCACTTTGCGATGGAACGCTTGGTTGTTTACATATCGCGCGTACCACCGTAGTACAGACGGCCGACCCAATACACGACACGAAAAGCCTTCGGGCATAGCAGCACAACACGTACCACACACTTAACTCGGTACTGCCGTCCGTCTGTTCGTCCGAGAGTTTCCGCTTCCGCTTCTTAAACTTGCAACGAAAAACACACAGGCATGAAGCGAGCAAGTCGATCGTGAAAATGTGCGAAAATGAAATTTTTCCAACTCAACAGCAGCAGCAGCAGCAGCACCAGCATGGTCTTTAGTACAAAGAACGAAGCTTCCTGATAGACGATAGAGCGAACGCGTTCCTGCGAATATATTTTGTTCTCGTTTGGCTTCAGTCGCGTACGTGATGCACGTTCCCTTTTTTGCATTGGTTGGGTGAAAGTTGGTGTTTGTTGTGCATTGATTCTGGCCAACCACAGCCATCCTTCACACGGGGTGGCAAACGTCTGCGACACAACTCGGTTCTGGACGTTCGCGCTGCAACGGAACGATCATCGCCAAACAATGGTGTTGCGTTCGCGTTCTTTCACAATCGAAAGAGAACGACTGAGGGATAAAGACCACCAGCCACCCATAACACTATGGGGAAAAAAAACCATACACGGTCGGTTTGTCGTACGAATGTTGTGGAATTTTCATCAATTCACCAACAGGGATGCACTTTTCCAGGTGGATAAAATTTATTTACAACGCGTGATTAAAACGACGATCATCTATAAACGAGGGAAGCACAATTAATGCACTCTTTATGATTTAATATTAAATTGTTTTATTGCAGCTTGAAGACAAACTTTTCCTTCCATTGTGCAACTACGATGACGGGGACACACTTCGACAAGGTAAAGGAATAAATACTAATCTCGTACCCACGGTTGGGCGAACGATTCAACCCTTCCCCCCAAAGGACCCACCCATTAAACACCTGGAATGCTGCATTCTGATGCGTTTGATGGTACAAAAGTCCGAATTCCAAGGCCAAAACGGTGAACAAATATTTAGCCTTTTCTGCGTTCTACGATTGCTGTGAGAGCAAACAAGAGTGCAGTGTGGAGTTGTAGTGTCTCATTTATTCAGCCTTACACAGCTCGATCTCGGTAGGAACATAGGGATTCGATTTCGCATTTCCCATTTTGTACATTAACTGCCCAACCGTAATGGTTGGGCCCCCCCCCCCTTGTTTTATATCCACTTGCCTTTAGGGTGATTTCTGTTCGTTCCGTTGTTTACTGGGGGGAACAGTAATACTGTTGCACATTTCACCACCAGACACGGTCAGGTTTAGTCTCGTTCTGTCATTAAAATGTTTCTACACAACTGGCAACCGCGTGTTGCGACACACATTCTAACTTAGCTCTGCTGGTGGACAAGTGTCCTATGCTTACCTTAAATATAAACTGTCCCATGTCGGAAATCTTCTCCGACGCGGATCCGGTGGCTCGTTTGAAACAATTGAGATAATCACGTGTTAGGATGAAGTATCTGTAAATAAAGGGTATCAAAGAATAACGTCCCATCAGTTAGTATCGCATGGCAAACCATTCGAAACACGACACCGATTCCAGCCCCATGGAAGCTAATGTCGGGGAACTAGCATCAAACAAAACATCGTTTGTCGACCAGAGAGGTTCGGTTGATTTTGAAGGGAAATTCATAAAAAGAAGAATGCTCGATACGGCAAAACCGTATCGTAGAGGAACGAGTGAATTTAGGAGGGATTAAAACACATAAAGTGACATCCGGGCCATCGGTGCTTGTCTATTGGGTGGCTTAGAATTTTTTTGCCGACATTTTGTCGGTGTCAATAAATGAGCTTCCACAGAAACGTTACCTTTCTTTCCAGCGAGAGAATAAACGATCGCGTTGCTGCCAGAGCAGTCCTCGCTTAATTGGACCGGTCATTTGTGCCACTGGAATTCGTCCAATTAGTAGAGATTTCTGCAAGAAACGATAGAGGAAAGAAAGCTTAGTATTAGTTTAATTAATCAAGGCAACAAAATTTAATGTATTGTAAGGAGTAATTTTAAGTACAAAATTTAAAAATTATTTATTTATTAAATATTAAGGATGACACCTTTAAAATTCAAATATCGCTTAAAATTTGTTACTTCCGAGAAGTGAATATTGCTTTAATTGTGTCTACAAAGCAGCTTAGCTTAACCAATTTAACATCTTTAGCTGATGTGGAAAAACTTAAGTTAAACAATGAACTAGAAAAGGGTATTCGTTGAAAAAGTAATTCAAAAACGTAAAACTATAATCCTTTGGAAGAACAACTCCTAGCTTCACTACTGTTACATTTCTGCAGTGATTATTTCATCAGCCATACCATACCACCATTCTTGCTGTCGTAGACGAAAAATCTCTATAAACACCTCCCACAGGACTGGAAAACAGTTGTAAAACATTAGCAAAAAGGGACAGCACAGAACCACGTGCCAGCTGGCTGAATCCCTACCACCACCCCCCTAGTACTTCTCCCAAATCACTCCGCGAAAAAGGCGAAAGTAAATATTGAAATCAAGGTTAATTTGCACATTCATTTGGGTGTAAAATTTAAGCGAAGACAGTGAAGACCACACCACGATGATAACGTGCGCAAAGTGGAAAAGTTTGTCCGTTCCGATGAGGATTTTATGGTGCCGGATGGTATTCCCACCCATGCACGGTTCGGGGACGAATGCTATCAGTTGACGGGTGGGTTTTTTTTTCCTTTTTTTTGGGGAGATATCTCTTGGTTCATTATTTTAATTTAAATTACTTTTTCTCGCTTCGGTGATGATTGGAGTGAATTAAATCATGTCGACGAGTAGTTTTTTCTTCCATCCTTCCATCACCGGTGTTTAGGTGTAAAACCATCCCGGGGTGATGATGTAAAATTATGATGATTAATGTGTAAGTTTTATTTTTCTGGCGCCAGACAAACTTTGATAGGATTGCTTCCATACACACTTCATAAACTGTGGAATGAAGTGTAGCTCATCCTAATAATAGCTGCTAACTATGGGTACTGTGAAGGGATCAATTATGGAAAGCAAATATTTTACATGTGAAAATTATTTCGTACGACTAAATTAGCACTATGAGCTTTTTTCTGTTACGAATGATCGCATCAGAGCATCAGGAGCTTTAGAATGACACATTGAATAAAATATTTTCGGAGTAAAAATATCTCTTCAAATCGATGGAGACGCATGGTGTTTTGTACCCGTAAGCGATTTAATGGATGATAATTAATGCCTACCACTTATGAAGATATTTTTAAACCTTTTAACTGTTGTCTCAGAGCTCGTGATATAATCTATTAAATGATAACGAACCAAAACAAAACAACTCTTTTTGCACATTTTCGTTCGTTCGTTCGCTTCATGCGACCACCACCACAAATGGTATAATGTTTTCCACGGCGCTATTGCTTGCTGCTTCTTAACAGGGTCGCAATCCAGAACCAGAAAGCCAAAAACATGAAATGGAAATTCACACATGTCCAAACACCCGGGAGCGGACGTTGAGGGTTGGTTCTTCCCTGCGAAAATGTGTAAACGACACCGTCCATACGTTGCCCATTACGACGATGTAAACATCTCCATGCACCATTAATAACGGAGAGCGCGTGTCGGCTGGGAGGGCGAACAGTAAAGGTACTATCAACCCTCCTCTCCATGCTATCGTCGTCGGGGCGGGCAAAAAGTCAACGGATATCATCCGTTTTACAAAGAGCAAAACAGACAATACCAAGGACACACAGACGCGTGCGGTACCGATGCGCATTGGTGAAGGTGGTTGGGGATGTTGAAAGTGATAATGTTGTAACATGCCACACACGCACGACACGGGGACAGGACAAACGCCGTGTTTTTGGCACACCGGGAAAGTGATACTAGAAAAATAGCATTAAAAAGGAGAAAGAGAGAGAGAGAGAGCGAGAGCGAGAAAGAACAGCTTCAACACCAATTCATTCATCGACAGTGAAAGTGAACGCGTCATTTCGCTAAATGTGATCTACGTACGGAAGAAAGAATGAGAAAGTGTTTTGTTGTTCTACCTTTGACAGAAAAAAAACGAAATCAAAAACAGCACACAACAAACAAAAACATTTCTACGAGAATTACGCGACAAAAATAGCAACAGCTCTTGCCAAACACTTGTGACTAGTGTTGAAAATACAATCGAAGATAATTTCACGAAAATTTCAGATTGCAGGAAATGTTGCATTAAATTAGTTTCATGAAATATTTCACGCACGAAGTGAAATAGGGAATTGCACTAGATAAGTTATATAGGATAGGAGAAATGAACTATGCAAAATGAACTCAACAAAATCAGACAGATGAATAAGCAGTAGCAAACGGAACGGTTAATTTTTCCAAAGGTAAACTCCATAATATGACAACCAGTGTTTTCGTGAGATTTTCTCACATTTAGTTATCGATAAAATTAAGCCGCAAGGAACAGTACATCTATGTGTCCTGAATGGCATTGTTGATATGCCTATTACTCAATTTTCTCGAACAAAAAAGGACACGCGAAATCAATTCAACCCCACTTGAGGACTTAAGACAAATAGCAAAACAAACAAACAGACAAATAACCACTCGATCGCATCGTTCTGGAGAGCGTGATCTTGCTAATGTTTTTATGCCAAAGCAGTTAAGCAGATGAATTTCATCTTTCGGAGCTTAATAATAATGCGCCTCCGTTCTTCATTGTTGAGAGATATGTTTTTGTTTGGTTTGGTAAGTAGATTAACTTCCGGCGTGTAAAGAGAGAGAGAGAGAGAGAGGAAATGCCCCTATTTCTGGGTCTCCTTCCACAGTCCCCCTATTACGGTGATGCAGCAGTAGAATCAATTGATGGAATGTCCTCCCCTCCGATCGGTTTCCACTGCATGGTGGCCCGCGTAATCGTATCACGAGTGATACGAGCATGGCAGAAAATAATCACCTACAGAATACGGAAATAGGTACAAACAACCTTACTGCCTCCTCCACACAACAATCGACACACAAAATCGAAGTACCGATGTATTGTTGTGTACAGGGGGAAAATGTATTTGAGTGTGTTTTTTTTATTAAGAAATCATGCCCATAAATTTTGCTCCACCAGAGAACGAATCCACGAACTGTTTCTCCACCCGTGTGTCTCCCGTTCAGACAGATTAATATCAAAGACTTTAATCTTGCACCGGGCGGCGATCGACAGACAGCAGCAACAGAAGAGCAAGGCAATACACATGCTTCAGTACAAATTCAGGCGCAACAAAACAGGGGACTCCTGCCTGCCTGTTCGAATTTGCTATATATTTTATATTTCTAGCGCATCCATTTTCTACGAAGGTTCTTCCTTTCGCGGAATAAGCTTGGAGCGACGGAGACGATTTTCTCCATCAATTTGCTCTTTCTCTTCTGCGAGGAAGTAGTAGGAGGAAGAAACATGCCCCCTCCCACCCTCTCCGATACACACACACACACACACGTTAAACGAGCGTAGGAAAGTAAGCGGAAAATATTAAACATCCAATCATGTTCTTCATCATTATCATCATCATCATCATCATCATCGTCTCGTCGTGTCGTTGTGCTCAAACGGTTTCGTTTGATGTATCCTTCTCTCGGGCTCGTTCGTCTTTCTTTCATTCTTTTTTCTTTTCGTTTTCGTTTACTTTTTTGTCGAATGGAATGGCATCGGTAATGAATGATAAAAATGATTCGCTTTTATTATCATTTTCTTTCTTTTTTTTTTTGATAGGGAAAAGCTAACAATTTTCTCTTTCAATCATGCATGCGCATTTTGGTTTTGGTTGTGTGACTAGCGGTTACGTACCACCATCCATTACAACGAAATCCATCCCCGTATAGCCGCCAAAACAGTCGGGAACCGATGGGAAAGGATAAGAAGAATTGTTTCTAGCGCTTCTAGCGACCCATTTCCTTCTTCGTCAGCCTCCTCTCTGCCTTTAAGACGAAAGCAAACTTCTTGCGATGGTTTCGGCAACAACACTGCCAAGGTGGGGCCTCCACAGTCCCCAATTGTAATACATTTTACCAAAACGGAACGGCGCCAAACACAGCCACTCACGCGAACAAACGGGTGAAAACATGCAATTTTACTGCCGGGAAGGTAATAGGTTTCCGTATAGTTTTGGTGCTACGTGCTACGTGCAGATAAAGTGCTAGAGAGTATAGTAACCGGGGAAGAGGAGTTTACATCCGGCACTACCCCAACCACACACACACACGCGCGTACTGTTGTAATGCGCTTGTGGCACCAACAACAGCTTACAAAGGTGTGCATGAAGAAGCATGGAAATGATGCCATTGTTTAATGGAAATTATCGATTGCAATTTATAACCACGACACGACATTTAATTTCAAACGTTTGGCGCAATTCGAATGAAAAGGACGGTTTTCTTTATCTTGTGCATTTGTTTGTAAACAGATTTAATAAATCAATTGTTTATTTTAAGTTATAAACTCAATTGTTGTGAAAGTCAACGTTATCAAAGGCTCCTTTAAAAAGTGTTTGGTGCAAATGCAATCTTTTTTTATTTAACCTCTTTATTTTATTATTATTTTCTTTATTATTATTATTTTATTTATTATTTTCTTTTCTCTCCTTTGTATTTTTTAATTTCCTTATTTATTTATTTATCTTTTTGTGTATTTTACTATGAAAACCGTTTTTTATTTGTAAAATAAAGTTTATACATTTATGTTACGCACTGTAGATATTTGATAACTTAAACAAAGAACGCAAATGTTAATTATAAATTGTGTAATTTAAAAAAAAAATCAACCACACCTTATTAAAACATTCTTTGTTATTTTTAATCAACCATCGTTAAGTCTAAAATTACCTTTCAGAAAATAGACAATTTCCTGCTGGAAGCAATAAATGGCAAAGAACGCAAACACTTGCATCAAAGTTATAACCATCCAAGGACACCGCCGTGATGTTGTTTACCATCCCGACACGGACGACAATTGTATGGCTTTGATACTATTTATAAATCAAAGTTTTCCTATAAATCACACCACCAGGAACGCAGTGCAACTTTTCTTGCCTGTGAAGATGACACCCATGATGTGGTGCAGCAAGAGACCGTACACGATTGTTTGCTAGCTCTCGGTTCCAATTGTGACGCCCTTTAAAACTCCTCCAAAGCGGTAGTGAGATGAACACAGAGCTGCCAGCGTCTTCCGGTGGGCTTGGGCTTTAACTTCCCGTGCGACAACGTGCCGCACAAGGACGACGTTTCACATTCACAGCGAACGGATTGATTCGATCGAATTGGTTTTCAAAGTGACCCCGATGAAAAGCCCTTTTCCCACACTGGCACTGGTGATTGTTTTCTGGTACCGACCGAGGTTGGGTGTTAAATTTGTCATAATTGAAAAAGTTGCACCACCGGCTCTCGTTGTTCGAGCACTGCCAAGCNGCCAGCGTCTTCCGGTGGGCTTGGGCTTTAACTTCCCGTGCGACAACGTGCCGCACAAGGACGACGTTTCACATTCACAGCGAACGGATTGATTCGATCGAATTGGTTTTCAAAGTGACCCCGATGAAAAGCCCTTTTCCCACACTGGCACTGGTGATTGTTTTCTGGTACCGACCGAGGTTGGGTGTTAAATTTGTCATAATTGAAAAAGTTGCACCACCGGCTCTCGTTGTTCGAGCACTGCCAAGCTTCTCTCACGTTACTCCCAATCCAGCAGGCCCTATAAGAAAGGAGTCCATAGATGGAGGAATGGAATTGGAAGACGGCAGTAGGTGGCGTAGATCCGTCTTCACAGTTCCTATTTGGATGCGTGCATGTGTGTACGATTGGAATTCTTCTTCAAATATTTACAAACGTCTTGTGGTTTAATGTGCCACCGGCTGAAGCACTTTATTGAATTAGTATAAGTTGTTTTGGGGCTTCGATTCTGGAAAACCGGAACACAACACCATTGATCGGAACACCGTTCGGCGAATGGAGCAAATGTAAACAGAAAGAGAGAGAAAGAGAGAGCTAGAGTTTCGGGAAATGTGTTGCCTTCACCACATCCGTACGACGGGAAAATCCGCACCGCGTTGGGCCAGGCCCGGTACATAACAATCCGAAAGCTAAATTCCCACTGCACTTCACACATTCGCCGCCCCAAACGTCGAGCGCGACGAAAGTAGTTTGCTGTTGGAGTAGGCACTACACCAAAAACAAAGATTTACGTAACTCGTTCGACTTTCGATGCTGGCGATGGGCATAGGTATAGGTGGGTAAAGGAAGGAACAAATACATCTTCTCCACCCAGGGGAATTATCAGAATATGCTAGCGAAAGCTCGGCCACCATTCCGGTGAGTGTTTTGCACCCGTGTTCGCCCGCGTCGTGGTGTTTGTCATGTGCAGCTGCCAGGCGCTATGTTGTGGGGTTTTTGCGTAAAGTGATGCTGCTGATGCCGTTTAGTGGAAAAAGGCGCCCTAAAATTAAAGTGTGTAAGCGTGTCGCTAGAGCATGCCCACACAGCAGTCTCACAAGGGGTAATTGAGTTTTGGGCGACACGGCCACGTGGCAGATAAATCTTGCGCACACACACACACACCGCTTTGGAATGAATTTTGGTGGATCGAAACCGAGATAAATATCAGCACAAGCAGCATCCACATCCCATCCCGGATGCATGGGGAATCGGATGCCGTGACGTGCAAAACACCCCCCAACGACGGGCTGATGGTCGTCGTGACACGGATTGGGGAGTTGTGTATTTCGTTTTCTAAATTAGTTAATATCAAATCATGCGGCTGCCTGCCCGGGAGGTACACTACGCAGCGAGGGAAAGAGAGAGAGAGAGCAAAACCCATTTTTGACATAATTTATGCATGCTGGTCGGGCATTCCGGGTTCCATTTCCGGCTTACCCGCGTCTAACTCATCAGAAGCGACTGTGGAGAGTTTGAGGGAGTTTCGTACGCTCCTCGTCAGACGCACACGACGGCACCTCTTGTTATCAAGGCTGGCACAAGACGGTTTAGACAGCGCGCTTCAATCAGTACCAGCGTGTCTAACTTTTAGTTCAACCGATGTCATTCTCCCGCGCGAACACCGTTGCGCACCCGGGCAAAAGACACGACAGACAACAGCCATGGCCGCTGTGTCTCTACCTAGAAAATGTAGATGGCTTTTCTTTCAGGCCCCCGAGATTGAATTGGATGATATACATACGTTCGTTTCGTGTTGGCATCCGTGAGCAGTGGGTCGCGCTGTGAGAAGGAGGAATTGCGATGGTTTGGGCAAGTGTCACCCGAGTTCCGACGCTGTTAAAGGTGACAAAGAGGATGACGACGACCACGATGTCCTATAACGCACAACACCGCCACCAACATTCGCCAACGTTTAATAAAGATTTGTGCGGTTAAGACC
>CM032177.1:30375087-30427291 GCA_018908115.1 Anopheles rivulorum | reverse complement strand
CTAGCTCAACTTTTGCTGCTACTGGGCCTGGGCGCGTTTACCCGAACGGGGAAGGAGATTGGAAAAATAGGAAAATGATGACATAAACAAACCTTCAAAGAATGTCCCGCACACACACACACAAATGTGTCTGTCTGTTTAAGCTTAAGCAAGGAAGAAAAAGATGGCGCAGGATTGCGGGAAGGAGGGAACTAATTTGGAAAAAGACGTTTGCTGGAACTATCCAGTACCGGACTTCCGGCAGAAAAAGCATAACACACACGTTAACGACTAGACAGACAGGGACACACGCCATCACGGGGATAAGACACACGAGGCGTGATAATGCTGGAAGGAATCATTTTCTGCCTCGTATCAGTAGGTTAGTTTATTTCTTCTATTCCCTTATCCATTCCACTAACCAATCCCGCTTGCTGCCGTTGTGAGCTTGCATTAAAGCGCTGTTTCGAAGGGAACGAAATGTTGGCTTTTGCACACGTTCCGTTCAGGGCTAAACATGTTTTATGAACCATTACACGCTTTTCCGTCAAGATGGCTAACCCGGCAAACCCGATCAATAACGATTAAGCTTTATATCCCTGCCGTGTTGTTTGCCCTTGTTTACCTTTTTACCTACCAGGTGCAAAAGTATATCTACTAAATGCTAGTAGCTAGTTATCACAAGCAGAAAATCTAACGTAAGAACAAATAAGCAAACGTTTGCCATCGGCAAATAGTAAATAGCTTCTCGATTTTCCCAATCAACCTTTCACAAAGAAAAGAAAAAATAAATAGCAACACAAACCGCGCGGCACAAATGCTTCCGAGAATTAAAACACGCGCGCGCGCTCACGCTCTTCGAGGAAAAGGAATTCACTAATTCGATTCATGCTCAATTTCGCTTTTCCATCCCTCCCCAATTGGCTCGAATCTCGAAACACCCAACCTCCCCCTCACTTATTGTGGGGTGGGATTTTCGTTTCTAATCTAAATTTTATTGTGTCAAGATTAAGGGCACGGGAATAGGCATTTTTGTGGAAAAATCTTGCTGACCACGGTGAGTCAACCGAGCAAATGTCATCCCCGACCGTGTAGCGCGCGCTGGGCGAATTAAGTTAGTGCTTGCTCCAAATGCTTTCCCACTACTTCCCCCACGATGTTCGTGAGACTCTGTTGCACGGTTTCGTTCAAGGGTCACATACAAAAAGCCACGACGACAACATCGTTTCGGTGTCGCACCGAAACCTAATCCTGCGGAATTCAATAGCAGCAAATGGTCAACTTGTCTTCCCCATTGCTGCCATACGCCACATACAAGTCCACACAAAGGGGCCTCCGGTTCGGTTCCAAAATTCCCAAATGAAAGACGAAACATTCACAACACACCGATTCTGCACAAAGTGTCCTTACGAGGGGACTGCTTTTGCCCTGTGTGCTCTTTGTTTACGGCGACTCTTGTCTGTTGCTGGAGTGTGTGGAAAATGACTTCCACCTTAACTTAAATGGGATAAATTTTCCAAAACCGGCCCGGCCCGAAATGTTTGTGGTCTAAACCGAGATGATAGGTACGGGATACACACCCGTACAGTATCCTCATGAATATACGCTTAATAAACGTAACAAGCGAGTCGATTGTGGTTTACATCTCATGAATCAGAATTCTCTCGTTTAGTTGCAAGCCTTCAACTTCAACGAAGAGTTCTTATCGAGGACACACACATACTGCTCTCGTACAAGGTTGCCATTAAGTGTAGAATCAAAAAGGACAAAAGGAAAGGACACACTGTCACACGAAAATCTCCCTTCCGTCCAACAATATACGCAAGATACTGGAATCGAAAAAGTCAACCAACTACCGAAAATGTCCTCAGGTATGTGACAGGAAACCACGTGAGATGGTCTCCACCCTTCTGCTCGGAACCTTTCCGGCAAGCTTCCTTGCACCATTGTGCATTGTGATTTATTATGTGAACGGTAAATTTAAGACACAAAATGAATTGATCCTTAAATTTAATCCCCCAAAAGTGTACCACGACAGTTTCGGACCAATCAAATCCTATGGGAGAAGAGCCTGTGTGCCGCACACAAGCTGGGCATCGTATTCCGATCGTGGTCGACACGAATTCTACAACCAGCTCACGTGCGGTAACTTTTACCATAAGGTGTGGGTCTTAGCTACACTCTACAATTTGCTCCTTTTCAGGCAGTTTTAATCGGTTTGCAGTCAAAGCAATGGCAAAGTACATTAGTGTGATGTATGTCTAACCATTGTTTAAAGTGTATGCAAAATTTCAAAGATAATATTTTTATATTAAAATTCTATATCTAATTTATAGCTTTAATTAGTACTTTAGAATGTAGAGAAAGGAGATAAACTATTTTAAACTATCATTTTTCATTTCATTTTTCATTCAACAGTGAAACAAAAATTGGAACTTATCCCCTGATGCGACATTCGAATCGAATCTCCCCCCCCCCAC
Organism: Anopheles rivulorum; assembly: GCA_018908115.1. Taxonomy (NCBI): domain Eukaryota; kingdom Metazoa; phylum Arthropoda; class Insecta; order Diptera; family Culicidae; genus Anopheles; species Anopheles rivulorum. Next base: position 30,424,832 of record CM032177.1, on the reverse strand, counting down.
ACAAGCCCTCCCCCTCTCCCTTTCCTCTTGCTCTTGGGAGCATTAGCTATAATATGTCACACCAATGGAAATTAAACTTTAGTTAAAGAAAAGCCACCGATTAGACAAATGACATCACGAATGAAAAATTACCTTTCCCATTGGGAATATGCGACGTACAAAACGTTCAATTTCAAAGGTACAGCACACACAGATAAAACATCTTCACCGAATGTAACGTACGTACGCTTGAGTTCGAATTGCAGCGCAGTAAAATCGTGACAGCTAGTCGATTGGAAAACGTGTCATTTAATCGAACAATTCGTAGCTCTTGTTGCTGCTACCGGTGCAAAACACACGCGGTAAACCGCAGCAGTTCTAATGGTGGGTGGTATGGTGCGTGCCCACCCAAAAAAGCGGGAGAACCCAGAACGACCGCCGAGAACGGATGCCACAACTTGCAACAGTGCTGATGGTACTCGCACGGATTTAAGGCACGCAAATGCTCACGGTACCAGCCACCGGTGCTTGGTGTGCGTGTTTTTATTGAGTGAAGCACCTCGAAAGCAAAACAAAACAATTATTGTGCAACTATTGGCTAAACTTCCTTTGCCCGGGTGCCGCAAATTATTGTAATATGAACTGGTAGATATGCGTGCGTTGAGTATGGGCATTTGCAAAGGTGTACCACCGCAAAGCTGTTTGCAAAGTGCATTAGTATAGCGAGAGTCCGATGCGCTCGGTGCACCATTTCACACCACCACACCACGGATGCGAAAGCGGATATAATAGAAGCACTAACTGCAAGCCTTTGCAAACATTATCTTTCACAGGGATGGTTTCCGCACATGAGGAGGCGGCAAGAGTTGTATAGCCAGCAGGAAACCATAACTATATCCGTACGCCTCCGGACATAAGTGACATGTGGACATAGTTCGGTTGGTGCGAACCACCGTACCACCCGGGGGTCCGGGAATTGAAGTCCTCTGGGACCGTCAGTCAGATAATACAATGGAACTAATTTTGTTTGATCGACAGGGTTTGAAGGTGTGTGGTCAGACGCCATGAAATTGCCTGACAGTGAACGGAAAGCGATTAAAGATGGCGTCCATTTCTACTACAACTTTGGATTTGGTTTAATTAAACAAATACAGTAAATTTCTCAGCCTTCATCAAAAGATGAAACATTTGTTAACTAATTTACTAAAATTATATGTTCGGGAATATATATATATAATCAGTGAATGTTATAATTCATATCTAAGCATTTACTTTTTGTTAAGATCTTTTCTATTGTTGCCTTTAAATGATGTAAATGGGACTTTTCTTGCAAATGCCTAATTTTGTTACATTTTCCTCTTCAAAAATCGTCTCTTTCTTCATGTTTTCTTGTATTTTTGCTTCTAAAATCATCAGTATTTCCTTATTTCAATTTAGATACATTGCCTTGTGTTAATTTAGGATGATTTCGGAGTCTAGTGGTAGGATTTATCCGTTTCACTAGCATTTATTTTACAGAAATGTGTACTTTTAGTTTCTTTGAAGCACAAATGCAATACAAATACAGGAACCATAATTTAAATTACTGTATTTCATCAATTTCCAGCCTTATCAACTTTTATTCTTGGTGAAATAAAATATTTCATGTTGTTTGTTCCCCATACTTTACCCACTACCTGCCTACACTGTAGATGTGAAATTAGAAACAAATGTAAAGCATATTGCCTATCTACTAAACAATAAGCGCGTGTGTAAGCATGCTTACCACACAAAATCAAAAACATTCCAAACACATGCACGATTCGGCTTAGTCAACACACACGCCCGAAAGCAGGCTAAAGACTTTCGCCCAATATTTCATAGCCAGCATGCATAGCCTCTCACTTTGTGGCATGGGGAAATGGGTTCAGATTTTCAACCCCTTTACCGCCGAAGACTCCCCCTTGGCCCTGCGTTGCACACGCAAAAAGCCTCCATTGTTGATTGATGTAAGACGGATGATTGATGTAAGAACGCACGATTTCGCATCGGCGTGCGTGCGTTGGCATATGAATTGATAATTAGCATTAATGATTACTTTGTAGTAATTTGCATTTATCGCTTCCACGAACGTTTGGCGCGCACACCAGGTGCCCCTGGTTTCGGGGTATCGAGGTGAACCGATGAGTGCGTGATCGTGTGTAGGGAGACCGGCCGGGATAGGATAATGTTTTGTGCATGCACCACAGCTTGAGAGCAGTTAATGCGCTCGAGATGTATTGCATATATCAGAGCCCCAGACGTAGGCATGCGAAAGGGCAGCACAAATCATATGAATGAACACACAGATCACGTTTCCCCACAAAGCGTTGTTTGTTGTGATCGATATTTTTACAAGCAGCAGGCATTATGAAAACGAAACAATGAAAAACGTACACCGAAGATTGATCTTCATGCGGAAAAAGAAACGAAAAAAAACATCTTCGATATGAAAAAATTATGCACGATTGGACAATCGACCAAACAAACCATACATCCTTTTTCTGTTCTCATTTCCAACTGGTACTATCGAACCGTCGCACAACTTAACCGTCTCGCATCAGACGAACCACCCGGAGGATGGACGCGGCACCCTGTCAGTCTAGCACTAATCAAACGATTTGCCGCCGACGACACGCATCGAGAGAGACCTGATAAGACTGTCAATTTCGTCTAGATCCGAGATTTCCTACGGAAAACAAATACTTGGGGCCACACACGATGGAGGACGCTCACACAGCTCGCCGAATGTTGACACACACAGAGTCGTGCACGATGATGAGAACTGAGGTGCCACAGCACAACAAACAGATCAGTTTGCTATCGGTTGCCTTCATGGGACCCGGAGGTTTGAGAGTTTGCGTAAAAAAGAAGGGAAGGAAACACACTCCCCCCCACCCCCTAAAGGGACCTGGGACATGCTGACAAACGGAAGCGATAGAGTTGATTAACCGGAGACCGGCGATCGGTGAGAAAGAGTTTCTTTTTTCTTCACTTTGTTTGTTTCTAGAAGATTGTGTGGGTTTTGGAGAAGGAAGAACTTTTCTCCACCGAATTCCCCCGTGCAGCAACCCAGGTCTCCGGAGATTGCAGAAATCGAAAATTCAGAACATTCGCAACCGAGCTCATTATGTTGCTGCCTGATACCTTTTCTACCGAAAGCCCTTCGCACCGTTGCGCTGCGGTGTGGAAGAAAGAAAACTTCGATTAACTCCGATCAGGCCGAGCGCGGAACCAGGAGTGCGCATTCGGTGGAAATTCTCCAGACATTCACGCTTCATTCTTCCAGCCGCACCCGGACGGGCTTTATAACTTCATGCTCCGCAGGGAAATATCACTCCATTGTGTTGTGTGCACACATCCAAAGGGTATGGTAGACATGGAAAAGAACAATTTTTGGCCGCAAGTATATGGCTAAAAATATTATCATCTCGCAACGCCGGTTAAAACCATCTTCAAACAGCGCTAAGAGCACCTACAAACAACAAACACAGAGTTAATGGTGCGTTACGAGAGCACACACTAGTGTTATGGGAAAACAAAATGGTTGCATGAAAACATCATCCCCCCCATCATGCTGCCGATAATAACGTGTAAGCGCACGAAAAGTATATCTCGAGGACGCATAACAGTGGCAGGCAGGCATAAACGATATGGAAATAGCTAAAGCTGCGCCGCGTTCCATGAAACCGATTTCCAAAAGTATCGGTCGATTTGCCGTCGACGGGAAAAAGGCGAATTGGCGCCAAGATTCTGCCGTCGCATACTACCTTCTCTATAGCACGACACAATTTTTATTTCCATTCGCCCTATTCGACCCATTCGGCTAGCCCTTCCATGTCACGCATTATGTTATCGGGAATGCGCGTAAACTTTGCTCTTGTCCGATGTTTTTTTTTTTTGTAGTAGTTTTCCCCCTTGACTAATTTTTGGGGACACTAGGTCCCCATTAGACGAGCCACCAGTAGTAGACGGTGCGGGATACACGAGCATTGTGAAACCGGATCCAATATTGTTGTGCTCCAACAAAGGACAAAGGTGAATAGATCTGAACCCTTGGAATGGTTGAATGGAGGGACACATTTTATTTGTAGTACAAAAATAAGCCTTTCTTTAGGTCTTCAAAAGCTATGACACTTTTTTTTCTTCTAGCTTCCACTGCTCTCCCTCCAACGTCGGCTATTTTCCAAGATATTTCCCATCCTGGAACTGCAGCAGCTCTTTGTGCTCGGTAACCCGGCCGTTACGGCCGTAGAAAGTAGAAAAACTCCCATCACAAGTAAACAATCATAAAGAAAACTACTTAGCACTTCAGCACTTCATCCGGAGGTGTAGTAGAGTAGTACTCGGCAATCACTATGAGCAATCCCTTTGGCAATATGCGAGACGATTATCATCTGCACACACCCCGCCTGAGTTAGACGTCTTTTGTCCGGATCAAACGATGCTTGATGCGGCGCTCGGAAGCAACCGGGCACAATGTCTATTGGAATCGTCGTATCCATGGTGAGGACACAAAACGAACGAAACGTTCCCCAGGGACACGATTATGGGTTCGATACCGCTCCGTCAGTGTAGGAAAGGAATGGTTTTTGTACTAGCGAAATGACACGAGATTAAACTTATTTTCTTCACCGCGCTTGTGTTGCTGCAGTGCAGAAAGTCGGAAAGAAGCGTCAGGATGTCTTTTTGTTATCGTGCATTTTTACATCGGAAAAGACTGTGTAGTCACACAAGCTACTACACTCAGCCATTTGGGTCACGAAAACAAATTGATTCTAGAATAAGTGGAGCTCTCGTCGTTTGATGCTGAGACGGTAGAGTTATGTCTTGGTACAAATAATCAACAAATAGAAAATATGATTCAAGTTGAATTATTTTCAACTGCAACTGAACCACCAGTCGGAGGGGCCAAAATGCAATCAACTTTCTGTCTCATCGCCCCAAGAACGGGCGATCATTGTGAATGCACAGCGAAGAGATGATGCCGAAGGTAACGTACTTGTATATGCTCATTTGCTTAGTTCTACTTCACTGTGCAGCAAAAAGCCCGTCACTTGCATACATCAACGTATCCCAGGATCAAAGGAAGAACCTTGCGTACGTCTTTTCCGGTGGCTTTCCATGCGAGGAAGCAATGCGCAGTGAGAGCGCAAAGCCGGAACCCTTCTCCGGTTATTACAATTTATCAATTTTCTGCCCACTCCGTACGCCCTTGTAGGATGCTAAAATATCTTCTTCAGTTCTAAAGTCGGTAGCAATCCAATGCAAAGCTATAGAAAGCTTGCTGGTACACACCGATGACAAATGAACCATCCTAACTCTATCTTCGGACCGTTAACTCGTGGCAGTAATTTATCGTGCCGGGGTTGGGTTACCACCTTCGTTAAGGCGCACCGCACCGTAGGCCGAGCAAGGCAAACTCCCCAGTGTGCTAGAGACCAGCTCGGAGGCTTTCGCATGCCATTGCTCTCGGACACGACCCTCTGTCCATCAAAATCAATGACCCCACCGAGAAGAAAGGATCCGTTTGGTGGATCTGAGTTTGGAGGCTATGCGAACTGGAGCAATCCACATCTTGCCGTACCCTACCTACAAAACCGGGGACAGGGTGTAGAGGTTCCCTAGCTGTTCGCTTTATTGATATGAACATCGAAAAGCACTCCTTCTGCTCATATTCATCATCATATCGAAAGCTGTCCGCATATTTATGCGTTGCTGGCAGGTTTTTGAGGCCTGAAGTGTGGACAGCAACATTCTGACGCAAACGTGCAGATAGTGTTGGAGTATGTGCGTGTGTATGCCATTGACGCCCTCCCCTCTCTCCGTTCCCATGCGTGTCCTTTGATGTGCCCCAAATCATAAATAAACATGCACAAATGGCTCGCCGACGCCGGCGACGCAGTAATAACTCGATGACTTGTTGGCGGCATCCGGTCCGCCTGTCTCTGGTTCGTCCTGATGTCGGGACACGATAATCGGATAACTGATGACGCGCTCTGCCATCGAACAAGCCCTTGAGAGCTAGAGACTTTCCGGGGTTGAAAATTGGCGTCAAACGGATCAAGGATGGGACGCTCGATGTGAGGTCAACCATGGTTCTAGCAATGGTAATGAGATTTTGAAACAACAACCGATGAGATGTGGATACGATGCGTCAATAGTTTTCCATCGTGCAAATGTGTGCAAAATACTAGCTTAGAACAACTGCGAAATATACTTTATTTATAAAATAAAATAAATTTGATAAGGCAAAGCAACTGAGGAAGATAAAGATAGAATAATGCAGTAATGCTTCCAAGCGATTTCAAGCTTTAAATTTCAAGCGTTTGGAATTTCACTATTTAAAGTCCTTTCTTTAACCAATGTGAAGAAAGCTCTTAATCTTCCATCACATCTATCGCAGTTCTTTTCAAATTATTTAAAGGATAAACTACTATTCTAATGGCGATGAGCACGAGTTTTGCTTCAACAAGAATAAATTATAACACTACACACCATTCTATTGAAACAAATCTACGTCACACTGCACACCATTTATTATGCATCGAAAAAGATGTGTTTCAATGCACTCTCGGGTTTTGCCGTAATTCTATTGAGAGATCAAAAATCAATTTGCAAAATAAACACGTGGCCTAATTGTTAGTTGCGCTGCTGCTGCGTTGCGTCAACACCAATTCGTTTGCGTTTGCGATCCNTTCCATGCGAGGAAGCAATGCGCAGTGAGAGCGCAAAGCCGGAACCCTTCTCCGGTTATTACAATTTATCAATTTTCTGCCCACTCCGTACGCCCTTGTAGGATGCTAAAATATCTTCTTCAGTTCTAAAGTCGGTAGCAATCCAATGCAAAGCTATAGAAAGCTTGCTGGTACACACCGATGACAAATGAACCATCCTAACTCTATCTTCGGACCGTTAACTCGTGGCAGTAATTTATCGTGCCGGGGTTGGGTTACCACCTTCGTTAAGGCGCACCGCACCGTAGGCCGAGCAAGGCAAACTCCCCAGTGTGCTAGAGACCAGCTCGGAGGCTTTCGCATGCCATTGCTCTCGGACACGACCCTCTGTCCATCAAAATCAATGACCCCACCGAGAAGAAAGGATCCGTTTGGTGGATCTGAGTTTGGAGGCTATGCGAACTGGAGCAATCCACATCTTGCCGTACCCTACCTACAAAACCGGGGACAGGGTGTAGAGGTTCCCTAGCTGTTCGCTTTATTGATATGAACATCGAAAAGCACTCCTTCTGCTCATATTCATCATCATATCGAAAGCTGTCCGCATATTTATGCGTTGCTGGCAGGTTTTTGAGGCCTGAGGTGTGGACAGACGCATACACACAACACTCTGACGCAAACGTCCGATGGTGTTGGAGTATATGCGTGTGTATGCCATTGACGCCCTCCCCTCTCTCCGTTCCCATGCGTGTCCTTTGATGTGCCCCAAATCATAAATAAACATGCACAAATGGCTCGCCGACGCCGGCGACGCAGTAATAACTCGATGACTTGTTGGCGGCATCCGGTCCGCCTGTCTCTAGTTCGTCCTGATGTCGGGACACGATAATCGGATAACTGATGACGCGCTCGGCAACAAGCCCTTGAGAGCTAGAGACTTTCCGGGGTTGAAAATTGGCGTCAAACGGATCAAGGATGGAACGCTCGATGTGAGGTCAACCATGGTTCTCGCAATGGTAATGAGATTTTGAAACAACAACCGATGAGATGTGGATACGATGCGTCAATAGTTTTCCATCGTGCAAATGTGTGCAAAATACTAGCTTAGAACAACTGCGAAATTTACTTTATTTATAAAATAAAATAAATTTGATAAGGCAAAGCAACTGAGGAAGATAAAGATACAATAATGCAATAATGCTTCCAAGCGATTTCAAGCTTTAAATTTCAAGCGATTTGAATTTCACTATTTAAAGTCCTTTCTTTAACCAATGTGAAGAAAGCTCTTAATCTTCAATCACATCTATCGCAGCTCTTTTCAATTTATTTAAAGGATAAATTACTATTCTAATGGCGATGTGCACGAGTTTTGCTTCAACAAGAACAAATTATGACACAACGCATCATTCTATTGAAACAAATCTACGTCACACTGCACACCATTTATTATGCATCGAAAAAGATGTGTTTCAATGCACTCTCGGGGTTTGCCGTAATTCTATTGAGAGATCAAAAATCAATTTGCAAAATAAACACGTGGCCTAATTGTTAGTTGCGCTGCTGCTGCGTTGCGTCAACACCAATTCGTTTGCGTTTGCGATCCACCCCCCACCGATTTGTGAATGGCAAAGTCTTTAGTCACGAATTTGGACTTCCCATCGGTTCAGTTCGGTCGGTTTGTCGGGCCCCACATTCCCCACATTCCCCACATTCCTGACCTTGTACGTTCTCCCTTCAGTGTGTTCGCAGACATTCGCAGACGAGAGTGATGATTGTTTGAGGTCATGTACTGCACCACAAGGCCAGCAGCAGCAGCAGCAAAAAGGTTCCTGGATTTCAAATGTCACACACAAAGACACACACACAAAAAAAAACAAAACTTATTCAAATGATACACCACACATTATGCAACAAGCTATATTCAAACGTGCTTGATTCGAAAGTGATTAGAATGTGTGACAAATAAATGAATTTGCGAATCAATTGGTAAAATGAATGGTACAGTGCTAATTGCTTCCCGTGCACGAATGCCAATATCCGTGAATACAGTTTGGTTCATTAAGTTTAATTAGAATCATCAGAAGCATAAACATGGTACACACCATATCAGCGACCGGCCAAAGTTTTGCAGACAGTTTAGCTAAATTAGTTGCCAATTTCTTCTGATCCATCCTCATCCACTGATTGTTTTCGCATCCAAAAATGTGGGTAAGCATGTATGGGCTTTGCTCCCACACCACACACGTTCTTTGTTTGCTGATAAAACATTCATAATCCCTCCCTATCCTATCCGCTGTCGCCTTCTTGGGCTCGAGTCCATTGAAGATAGACATTCCCACATCCGATCATGCTTCATTGCTGGTCTCCTGCTAAATGAGATTGATGTCCCTGCCCTACTATCAACCATCCCCTTTTATGCCCCTTCCCGTCACCTTCGCGATAGACCCCCCCTGTATATCCCATCCCGCAATACTAATTACGGCTCGAACGACCCTTTTCTCAGAGCGCTATCGGCCTTCAACAGCGCTTATCATCTGTTCGACTATAATGTCCCTCTGTCCCGCTTTCGAGCTCGTCTCTGTGAATCTGCCTCCCTTTTTCCATGACGCTTTCCATTTCCCTNCACACACACAAAAAAAAACAAAACTTATTCAAATGATACACCACACATTATGCAACAAGCTATATTCAAACGTGCTTAATTCGAAAGTGATTAGAATTTGTGACAAATAAATGAATTTGCGAATCAATTGGTAAAATGAATGGTACAGTGCTAATTGCTTCCCGTGCACGAATGCCAATATCCGTGAATACAGTTTGGTTCATTAAGTTTAATTAGAATCATCAGAAGCATAAACATGGTACACACAATATTAGCGACCGGTCAAAGTTTTGCAGACAGTTTAGCTAAATTAGTTGCCAATTTCTTCTGATCCATCCTCATCCACTGATTGTTTTCGCATCCAAAAATGTGGGTAAACATGTATGGGCTTTGCTCCCACACCACACACGTTCTTTGTTTGCTGATAAAACATTCATAATTGCAAATGCTTATGGTCATTGTCTGGCATCGCTCTATCGGGTCACACCACTCCCCTCCCCCACCGGTAGCAACAACCCGGTTTTTGATTGTGTGGTGTGTATCACCGGTGGCAGCCAGTAAAGAATTATGACAGGCGTGCAATGCAAAACGGTCCACACATGATTTCGGGGGAACAGCTGCTGTCCACAGGTCAAAGCCCGTTTCGCGTTTAACCATAACCAGTGTACCACGTATCACACAGCATTAAACATTCATATTGGGCCGGGTGTGACACCCAGCAGCTGGCTGTACCGGAATCGGGGGGGGGTCGCGCATTTAAGCTTTTGACCCGCTGGGGGGGGGGGTTGCTGTGTCAGAAGCATCGAGTGTGCATTGATGCGGACGAAATATGGATAAACAAATCATTAATTCGCAACGAACGTCAGCCCCTGCAGGCTCTGCTAGTGTTGCCTGGTTCGCGGCATATGCATATATGGCTGATGTATTAAATTGCATCACGTATCCATTTCGCTGCAAGGTAGCTGATGGTGGCTGTAGGCATCTCTGGGGAGAGTTGCTTTTTTCATATTTACTTCTTCTATCCCATTGTGTGATGAAAATCGTTCCCGGTTACTGCTGTTTCCACACGCGTGCGTGAGTTTAATTGTGCCTTGTGGATTTTATTTTAATACATCTTTCTGATTGTGAGTACTCTGCCGGGCGAAAAAGGGTTCGGGGTTTCCCGGACCGTACCACATCAAACATATTGCACAAACGTCTGACAACGACAACGGCGGGCGCAAAGGAGAGAAAGAGAAGCGACAAAAATTGATTAAATATTCACAAAATTAATAAATCATACGCCCTTCGGGGGCGCATACACATTTGGTGAAGGGGTGAGAGATATTCAATTCGCAATATTTATTGCACCGAAAAGTGACAACAGAGACAAGCGGGTGGAAAATTGAAACGGCTTCATTTAACCTGTCGCAGTAGCAGCTGTTTAATTTCTCATTAAGTTTTTTTAAAAAATAATCACACATCACTAAAAGTAATAAAACTCGTAGGCGCGCTCAAGGGCAAAATGGATTATTGTAAATCCATTCACCAAATTGCACCCCGCTTAGTCGCATAAACAGTCGCTGAGCTTCACCTACATCATCATCAACGGATTTACTATGCAATCAAAGCAGCACTTTAGCTGATCACAGTGAGCCGCGAATCATCATACAGGATCGAAAAATGAGATCAGCGTTGCCGGAAAAAATCGGAAATCAATCACCAAATCCCATTACGTGGTATAAAGAAATAAAATCGCCGTGGCCCAAAGCGAACGGTAAAAATCCAGGACAATATACTATGCAAAACATAAGCAGGCAATATTGCAGATTGGCCACGTGATACCCGGTTCCACCCCAACTCCCGGTGGAACGTTTATTTTTCCGAAGGGTTTAGATTGATTATTCCTCCACGTTAGTGCTGCCTGCCTAGGCGGCTTGCACTTTACCTTTAAAATACAATCGAAAACAGGAGGAATCTGTTTTTCTTCTTTGCATACCCACCCTGCTCGTGATCTTCATCACGATGTGTGTGCACCGAATTGCCCAGGGCCAACGATCCACAAAAGCGATCCGCAAAATCGCTCACGACCTTCCAAAAAGCTACCAGCGTTGGAGACTAGAAGGCAGGAAGAACACCGAAAATACTTTGATTACATTTTTATTCAATTTATGCAAAACCGGCACACACCCCACCCACCCCCAACTGTCAATGCGCTGCTTCACATCAAAGGCAAAGGCGACATACACACACACACACAATGTGCATAAAGTATGTCCACCCTCCGTTTTCATGTGAGAATCTGCATCGAATCGCTGCTTGCAGCAGCTATCGACACGGAACGCTAGTAAGTTTCATGTGGAAGCGAAACACTGCCACCACCACCACTGGATGCACTGGGGTGCATCCGGTTGCAGGGAAAAATTTGAATATCTCCTGCAGTATGGTACCCTCCCAGCCGGAGCAGAACATTCAGAGTTCCTGATGGTGTCGACGCTTATGGGTGGACAGACGCGCACATCATGCTAAATCGTCTCCGAAATGTGTCCCGAACGCATCAACAGTAGTGAGGCATCAAGCCGCACCGGTTCATCGTACCGGGTGGTTCCAGGTTTCCGGCGGCAGGCCAGACCAAGCGATTCACTTGTGAAAACAAACCAACCCAACAAAAACTTGGACACTCCACACCACTGGAAAGCACGCGACCATCGGCGAAATGTACTGCTCTAAAAATGCCCCAAGCTTTACCGGGCAACATCGAACGAGGGAGGCGTTAGTTCCCGACGAGAGCATCACCAAAAAACAAAAGCTTGTTCCCACACCGATAGATACCGGAATGGCAAGCCATCGTACTGCTGGGAAGGGAGCAAAATCTCCTCCCGATTTTCCCCAAAATTTCCTTTGCACAACGACAGAATGGGTCGTCCTTTTTTTTTTTTTTTTTTTGGTAGAATAGTTTTCTTCCAAATAGGTTTTTGTTAAAGCTGGATACACTTTTGCGGACACGCCAGGTTCCACCGGTTCTGACGCTCCACCGTCCGGAAGCACCATCCGACCACAGACAATGTTGTTACTTTGCAGTGAAGCAAAAGCACTAGCAATGGAAGCCGATCGTACACATTTTAGACGACAAATTTAGCGAACACACAGCAAAACGGAAAACGGAGATGAGGTGGTAAAGCTTTTCATCTACCAAAGATGCCTACCAACAGCTGCTGTACAAAGCATGTTCCCGTTCACAGAGACAGACGGACCCACAAACGACGCCGCCGTCACCGGATGGTCGGAACAAACGAGCCAAGGAAAATGTATTTCCACCGGATAAAAAAGAAACAATTGCTCTCTGACTAGTCCGCCTCATTGCTATTTTGGGAAACTTTGTCAAATAGTAGCCACCCACCTTTTGGAGAAAGGCTTTTGATGTTAAAAAAAAAGAAAGAAATCTAATTTCTAACGTTCTAGTTCCCGGACATGCATTATAAATGCGCACAAAAGCAAATAAACTTTGCGCGTACTTTTACCTTCTTTCTGCTGTGCACATTAAAATGTGCCACAAAACTAGGAACGATTTTAATCATTCAAACGAAGCAAAACGCACGTCCCATGTCACGATGAACGTTGGAATTCTTTATTATGTTCTCTCTATTCGAGATCTTTGGTTAGCACCCTTGTCCAAGCACGATCTTACTGACTTTTACCAACATCACATATACGGAAATGGTTTATTACCTTACCCGGTAGAATTTTTATGTGCACTGTTAATTGCGGTGTCACAACAAGCCCGTGAAGAAATGGCAACGTGGCTCGGTGTGCCTTTTTGCCTGANAGGACAATATACTATGCAAAACATAAGCAGGCAATATTGCAGATTGGCCACGTGATACCCGGTTCCACCCCAACTCCCGGTGGAACGTTTATTTTTCCGAAGGGTTTAGATTGATTATTCCTCCACGTTAGTCCTGCCTGCCTAGGCACTTTACCTTTAAAATACAATCGAAAACAGGAGGAATCTGTTTTTCTTCTTTGCATTCCCACCCTGCTCGTGATCTTCATCACGATGTGTGTGCACCGAATTGCCCAGGGCCAACGATCCACAAAAGCGATCCCCAAAATCGCTCACGACCTTCCAAAAAGCTTCCAGCGTTGGGGACTAGAAGGCAGGAAGAACACCGAAAATACTTTGATTACATTTTTATTCAATTTATGCAAAACCGGCACACACCCCACCCACCCAACTGTCAATGCTTCACATCAAAGGCAAAGGCGACACACACACACACACACAATGTGCATAAAGTATGTCCACCCTCCGTTTTCATGCGAGAATCTGCATCGAATCGCTGCTTGCAGCAGCTATCGACACGGAACGCTAGTAAGTTTCATGTGGAAGCGAAACACTGCCACCACCACCACTGGATGCACTGGGGTGCATCCGGTTGCAGGGAAAAATTTGAATATCTCCTGCAGTATGGTACCCTCCCAGCCGGAGCAGAACATTCAGAGTTCCTGGTGGTGTCGACGCTTATGGGTGGACAGACGCGCACATCATGCTAAATCGTCTCCGAAATGTGTCCCGAACGCATCAACAGTAGTGAGGCATCAACCCGCACCGGTTCATCGTACCGGGTGGTTCCAGGTTTCCGGCGGCAGGCCAGACCAAGCGATTCACTTGTGAAAACAAACCAACCCAACAAAAACTTGGACCCACCACACCACTGGAAAGCACGCGACCATCGGCGAAATGTACTGCTCTAAAAATGCCCCAAGCTTTACCGGGCAACATCGAACGAGGGAGGGGGGTTAGTTCCCGACGAGAGCATCACCAAAAAGCAAAAGCTTGTTCCCACACCGATAGATACCGGGATGGCAAGCCATCGTACTGCTGGGAAGGGAGCAAAATCTCCTCCCGATTTTCCCCAAAATTTCCTTTGCACAACGACAGAATGGGTCGTCCTTTGTTGTTTTTTTTTTTGGTAGAATAGTTTTCTTCCAAATAGGTTTTTGTTAAAGCTGGATACAATTTTGCGGACACGCCAGGTTCCACCGGTTCTGACGCTCCACCGTCCGGAAGCACCATCCGACCACAGACAATGTTGTTACTTTGCAGTGAAGCAAAAGCACTAGCAATGGAAGCCGATCGTACACATTTTAGACGACAAATTTAGCGAACACACAGCAAAACGGAAAACGGAGATGAGGTGGTAAAGCTTTTCATCTACCAAAGATGCCTACCAACAGCTGTACAAAGCATGTTCGCGTTCACAGAGACAGACGGACCCACAAACGATGCCGCCGCCGCCGTCGCCACCGGATGGTCGGAACAAACGAGCCAAGGAAAATGTATTTCCACCGGATAAAAAAGAAACAATTGCTCTCTGACTAGTCCGCCTCATTGCTATTTTGGGAAACTTTGTCAAATAGTAGCCACCCATCTTTTGGAGAAAGGCTTTTGATGTTAAAAAAAAAAGAAAGAAATCTAATTTCTAACGTTCTAGTTCCCGGACATGCATTATAAATGCGCACAAAAGCAAATAAACTTTGCGCGTACTTTTACCTTCTTTCTGCTGTGCACATTAAAATGTGCCACAAAACTAGGAACGATTTTAATCATTCAAACGGAGCAAAACGCACGTCCCATGTCACGATGAACGTTGGAATTCTTTATTATGTTCTCTCTATTCGAGATCTTTGGTTAGCACCCTTGTCCAAGCACGATCTTACTGACTTTTACCAACATCACATATACGGAAATGGTTTATTACCTTACCCGGTAGAATTTTTATGTGCACTGTTAATTGCGGTGTCACAACAAGCCCGTGAAGAAATGGCAACGTGGCTCGGTGTGCCTTTTTGCCTGAGAGACAATCAAACGTAAACCAATTAAAGGAATGTGAATGGGGAACATCTTCACAATTTCTGACAAGATGCAGCTGAGCAGACATTTATTTAATTAAAAAACAATGTTAAAACCCATGTTCAGCTTGATTTGTTTTGATCAGTATCATAAACATTAATTTGTAAAACAAGTTCTAAGAAAGATCAGTAACAACAAATGCGGCTTTTAAGAACGTTGCACAACATATTTTAAAAGAACTCCTTTAAAAACCGAAAAAAAAACACTTTTAAAAGAAATCTTTAAAATACGGACACAGCGAAGAACAAACACAATTTCCAAAAACATTTGTATTTACAAAACAATCGTTAACCAACAGCTTAAAACCAGTGACCATTCCAAAATATTCGATACAAAAAAAAAAAGAAGAAAACCATTCTTTCCGCACAAAACATTACAGCGACAACGATTCGCAGGCGTGACACGAATATAGCCGGTAAAAAAACTTTTTCCCGCAAACGTTCCACCCAAAAATAAAACATCACCCCCCAAACAGATCTCTTTTGCACGAGAACGAGGGAAGCACCCAACGTTGCCCAAGGATGCAGTTCTACGGGAGCTTTTCGCCCTAGCATAAGCTATTGCTCACTTCACCTCATCAAACGCCAGTCCCGCGGCCGCCAACGCCACCGGTGGTTTGTTTTTCCGTCACAGTGTTTCCAGTTTTCCACGAAGCTTAACGGTTCTCGTTCGTGGTGCCGCCACGTGTACGGTGGAAACTTCACAATGAACAGCGGAAAATCTACAGCTTTTAAGACACTCTTAATCTTGTTTAACCCTCAAAACCGCTTATCGCATCATCTTCTTTGTTGCTCTGCCGGCGTACGGAACGTTGTACCGGCCAGTGCCAGTGTGGCCTGCCTGCCAACCAGCTGAGGTGTGGAAAAAAGGAAGCAGCGGGTGTGAGTAAAATCCGATGGTCGGAAAAAGCCAGTGGAAACTCGCCGTGTGTCGTCTACGCGGTGGATGAAACTTGAGCTAATTAGTAAGCATGTATATTTTCCGGATTGTGCCGTAACTTTCCATTTTCCACCACCGAAAAGTGTATCCACCCCCCGCCCCCCTTCTTTTCCTCCGGATCAATCCGCAACCGCACCCTAATCTCGCACCCGTGTGTCTCTCGCATAGGATGCGCTCCCTCTGCTGCTACCACGGCACCCCATCGGTAGGGTGTAAGACTGGCGAAAGTAAGTCATCTAAAAATATGTGCATGTGATTAACGTTCGACAGCGAAATTTACGACACTGGCGCTCGTAAAACGGCTCGCGTAACGGAAACGTTTGCAGTCGCGCCTTCGACACACCACGCCTCGCTAGAACTAGGGGGGGGTAAGGGGAGAAGGCGGTGTGATGGCTAGGGTGATGAAGTAGCACGAAATGTGCCGGAAAAGCATATTTTCGCGACACAAGACACTCCGTTGGACGGCGACCCCTAGTCCTGACCCCCAGTGAGTCGGACTCACTTTTCCGCCCCATAAGCCACCCGTGGTGGAAAACAGCTGCAGCGGAAAATTGTGACCCAAACTTTAAGCGTTTCGACTGCTTCCGGGCCACTAAAGCCTGCTTTCGGGGTACGGGATACGCTTTACGATGTCCGTGTGTCCTTTTCTGGTGCTTCCGAACGGAAAACCTTACTGGTACTGGGGAGCACTTCGGACACGGCATAAGCGTCCGGTAGGGTACTTTGGATCGCTGCTCACGCTTCGGCCCGGTAATAAAATCCTTGTTCTTGGGATTTAAATCGTTGTCGGTCGCAGGTTGCACACGCTCTGGCTGCTGTTCGTAAGGGTGCTTTTGCAGTACAGGTACAAGGATCTGTACACGGTGTTGTAAAGGCATCGCGCGGTGGCTCTAGCGACCTAGCACAGCATTGAGGGCTTTGATGTTGATGAGTTTTTATGTTTACCTCTCATCGGAGCATTTGTTTAATGAAATGAAATAGAGCTCGTTTCAGCAATTGGATCGGTAGCTTCACAGGCAATTACGGCAATCATTCCTGCATGTTACGTTAAACAGGAATGAATTGAATTACTTATTATTTTTCGGTTATTATTAGTATTAGTACTTATAATATTGTTAGTACTTATTTTATTGGTTATTAAAATTAACATGACATAGAATAATTTTTTTTAAGGTTATAAATAATTATCCAAATAAAGGCCAGACCCAGAATGAGTGATCTGATTGTGTACATGTAGTGGAGTAATTTTATCGCAAGTTGGGTCCGGTAATGATGTTACGGATGAAAAAATATAAACGATAAGCCACAATCTTTGGAGTTTGTAGTGCCACAAGTAAACATCCAAATGTCCAAATCCTTTGCAAAGGAGAATTTTATCAGATGAACACAATTGTTACAATTGAATCGTGTTATACATAAAAAAGGTATAAGAATTCGAATGTCCTAATCATTTGTTAAGAATGACACCGGAAAAACTTTGCCCCCAAAAGTTTATTTCGAATATCCAAATTTTAGACCAAGAACAATGATATGAATGCATATGGAACTAGCTAGATTTTAGAGTATAAAGTAAGAATTTTGTTTACATGAATAGCATGAAGCAATCACAGCAAAAAAGACTTAAGGGACAGCTCGAAGAAGATTAATAACGAAGACCTCAATGCGTGGCTGGTTTGTTTTAATAAACCATACATTTCTAATGCCCATTTCCCAATCATATTACACATACGAATAAAAACGAATGGCTTCAATGCGTTATGCAAAAAACAAGAATATAAAATCTTTCAACCAAACAATCACCACCGAATAACTGGCATGAATAAACATTGTTTGCTCCGCATTCCACAAACTCATCCACCGTGAATTCTACCCGACATCCCAAACGGGCGCGCATTTGCACTCCCGAACTCTTTCTGCCGTCCATTCAACCTACGCCCGTACCGACACACTCGTCGTATGTCAGCAAAATTTCCTCGAAACAAGATTAAAACAGATTGCTTCCATTTGACCGTCAACACACCGCCGGTAAAGAAAATGATTACTCATTCTCACCCTTCCCCGGGGGTGGGTGAAACCTGACGAAGGCGCATCTTCTTCAGCTTCTTCGCTTGTAGTTGAAAATTTTCTAAATATGCGTGTGTGCCCCAGTGTATGGGGGATCGGCGTGTCGATGAAATCATAAAACGAATTTGTTGACATTCCTGTACGGTGACAGCAGCCTCAACTGTACACACCCGGTCGGAAACAACGACACATTTGCAGTTCCCTTTTCCCGTGGTGCGACTACCCTCACTAACAAACGGAGGTCATTTATTGTGTGTGTGCTTTCAACATTCATTCCGCCTCATTTCGACACGCATAATGTATGCCAACCAGCAGCGTCACTCGTCAGTCGAGCCTCCTTTACCGTCGCAGTGTGTCCCCGGGTGTCTTTGTGTATTGCGAATGAGAAGAGATTGGTTGTTGTTTGATAAATGAGTCAAAACGCTCGAATCGAGAGCTCGGGACAGACGTTGGGGTTCCACCATTTACGAAAACAGCTGATGCCTCACCACGAATTCCGAATGAGCATGTGTGTGGGGGGAAGAGATTTGTTAATTTCTTACGTCATTTTAATACCACTCATTAAACACATAGGGGGGATATACCGGATGCCATCCGGCTACCAAAAATGTTCATGCATCCATAGAGAATGTCCATCGTTATCGGAATTAAATCTTGCCTCAACGATCCACCATAGATGGTCGTTTTCAAATTGAGTTGTGTTGCACCATTCACTACTGTTTCACAAAACCTGTTCACCCGGCGGTTCGGCACTCGGTGGGTACAACATTCGCCCAGCATTACCTGCAACAAGAGAAACGGAGAGAAGAAAAAAAGAGTTTAATATTAACGTCATAATCGTAAAGCGCAAACGATCTACACCAGACCAGCCAGTGTGTGATGTGAGCATTCGAATAATAAAACCAGAACAGTTTCAAATCAAGCGGAAACAAAAAAGCCCCATCTGCCTCAGTAAAGCCACCCATACACACTGGTTTCACAAACTGCAAGCAAACTCTCAAAACCGGCAGCGAAACTGCAAAATAAAATTTCGCCACAAGAGAAAAAACTAAAACCAATCTTCGGAAGCTCTTAATTTTACCATGAATTTTAAAATAAAAATCTTCAACGATCGCCACCTAACGGCGAAAACCAGACACCCACCACAACACACGATGGGGGTGTGGGTGGGAGCGGGGGGGGGTGTTATGCTCGAAAAGCACAACTCTTCACCGGTTTATGGCGGAGAATCGTGCTGCTGCTAGGTTTCGTGAATGAAACGGAACAACGTTTCTCCGACAAACGATGGGAAAAAACAGGAAGTTTCCGTATTTAGATCTTCCTTTTTTTTAATATTCAAAGAACATGACCACCTCCTTATCACATGCACCGGAACCGGATCTGGATTTCTTTTCCGTTGATTTCCGGTACTATCCGCAACAGGAACGGTTAACAGCACTATCCCCTTTCGGATCGTGTCTTATTCCGGGTGCAGATGTTGCACAACCAAAGGCAAAGGAATAGCCATTCAATTGCAGCTCAAGCAGCCGCCCTCATATTCACATAAGCATGCCACAACAGTGTGTTATCGGGAGAAGAACGGCACAGGAATGCGATTCCTTTATAGCGTTCCTAGGTTCGCACAAGGATGCCCGAAGCACAGGCGCTAGCCTGGATCGTAACTTCTTCAAAGCGTATTCAACCGTAACTAGGTGGACTGTGCTGTGTGTTAATTCAACAAGCCAGGAGGATAGAGCTATCATCGGTTGCTGGAAAAGATATATGCCAGAGAGTGGGTAAAATTCGTGTACATAGAATGTCTCTCTAGAATGGAGTAGCTTTAACCTAGCACTATTCTCGACAAAAGTGTCACGCTGCACAAAGCGAAGGAAATCGAACCGAAACACGAACCGAGTTGCATCGTTGATGTATTTGCATCACCGATAAAGGGAATGCTCTTTCAGCATAATACAGGCGCGAAACGTGACGAAGGCGAAAACCTTTTTTATTGCAAAATCTTTCGTGAAATTCAGTTCCACATTTTTATGCTTCTTGATAAAACATGTTGAAAATATGGGTGAAACAAATTGAGCACTACTTGAAGTTTTGTGGAGAATAGAATTATTTCTTCAAACTTCGTTGATGTGAGCTTACTCTTCTTTATAAAGTAATTAATAATAATGTATACTTTATCGTACAACTTATAGTTATAATTGCTATTTAATCATTGTAATATATGACCAAACAGTTATTTAAACCCATTAGAATGTTATTAGTTACCCTTGTTGCCGGTAAATGTCTGCAAAGCGTAAAAGAGCAATGACAAAACCGTCTTGTTCATTGGCTAGTTTCATGATCCGACTCGACATCATAAATGTTGTTTTGATGGGATAAAAATGAACCCAAAAAATAACCGAGCAGGCAGCTGGAAATAGGCGAAATAAAATCCATATGATGTGGCCGGCCTCGCTTCGGTGTGGCAAACACCGCCACTGCCCAAGACCTTCGTTCGTCTGAACGTTGGAGACTTTGTTTTTGCTACTGCCAAATGGAGTTGACATAGCTTTTCGGCCCCCGACCGTCACACATTTTTACTCCACCAATTTTACGATGCACTTTTACTGCTACCCATCACGCGGGGGCCCAACAAACACCCCACNCCCCACCACCCCCGCAAAAGCAATGGTTTGCAGTCGGGTTTAACGTATTCTCGATATTTTACGACGGTCGCTGCTACTCACTGTGTGACTCCACCACTGCCAAATATCCACAAACTACCCTTTGTGGATCGAAGATGCCACCACCAAAACAACAAAACTATCCTCATTGGATGCATTCCAAACTACTTCACTGCAGAGCGAGTGCTTCTTCTTAAGCATTCGCGAAAGATTTACAAC
Organism: Anopheles rivulorum; assembly: GCA_018908115.1. NCBI lineage: Eukaryota > Metazoa > Arthropoda > Insecta > Diptera > Culicidae > Anopheles > Anopheles rivulorum. The sequence continues at coordinate 30,403,784 of CM032177.1, read as the reverse complement.
GCGCTCCAATTTCCAATCCACTCACACGCGCGTGCAACGAAATTCCAGTGCAACGGTTGATGGTGGTGGTGTTTTCTATAAATGGGTGTAAAATTTGTTTTTCCTATTCCAAATTTTACGACCTTAGCACATTGCCTGGCAAATAAGAAGCAATACCATCTCACTCTCTCTCTCTCTCTCGACGGAGTTTTATGTCCACCGTATCATAACCCATCGAATGGCGGGTGCATATAGAACACTCGCGGCACACAAGTCAAACCAGCTTGTTTGAAAGAACGAATCCAGACAACGAAGACGACCAAGCACGCTTTCATAATTCCCAGAATTCAATAACAGTAAACATGTCGATCATGAGATTATGGTCCAAAAACAAACACGAAAAGCGAAAAGCAATATGAATTAAGGGTTGGAAATTTTCGTGCAGCCAAAAATTAAAACATCACACTTCTAAAGCGCATAAAAAGGGTCACTTTTCACGCTAGTTCGTGAAAGACAAACGATGTTACGCTATCATTTCGGTAGAGATGCTCAATTTTCACCATCGGAGCAAACGAATGTTTCATTTCTTTAACTTCAAGAAACGACGGGCCATAAATTCTTCTCGTCTGCTGCCTACTGCCCCCGTTTTTACTCACATCCATACCTGCCACCTCCAAGCACAATCAAACAAAATGAAGATCCGTACCGCCGTGGGCTGGCGGCGCTGGGTTTGCGTCTGTCTGGGTGATTTATGCACACTAGAGGGCACATATAGTGTTTCCGGGGACCCGGACCCGAAACGGAAATGAGGAAAACATCTTCTACCTCAACACGCGGCAACCAGTGGTCGGCCATCGTTTGGCTGCTGGGCGTGTGTTGACACACTGGGGGCACTCTGCTCTCGTGCTGCTACGCACCCAAATGGATTAATTCGGACGTACATCTGTCGCTTGCGCTAATGCAACGTGATAGCCGCGCGATGTGACACAATGGTGATGCAAAAGATTCGATTTCGAAAAGTGTGCTACTGAAAATGTGGATCGAGTTGTGAAACGTTAGCCACTAAAAATAATGTCCCAATAATTGTGGTGTGATAAATCGTTTGGTCAGAAAGATATATTACTTAATTACTTTCCCTAATGAAAACTGTGTATTTGGAAGATGTTTTGTACATAACATTTTTAATACTAACAAATATGCACTATTTTGAATAACTACATTTCGTTAACCTCCTTCTCTGTTTCTGTATTACCAAAAATATCAAACAAGCAAACATGTATATCTGTTATCAGAGATATTTTTCGACAAAAATGAAATTAACCCTTGTACACACTTGAGTGAGCTTTGCTGCACCGTAAAATATCTGCTACTAACAGCATTATCTTTTTTTTAATAAAAACAGAAAATATGCAAGGCATCATAATTTCCACCACATTGCGATCGATTAATTGACGGTGAAAATTATACCCCATTCGAGCAGGCACACGTGCTTTAATGGATATTTTTATGCATGAAATCTGCCAACCCGCTTTTAGGGGGTTCTTTAATCGCTACCCAACCAAAGAAAACAACAAAATGGACCACGTTCGATGCACGCGAGGAGAGAAAAAAAAACGAACTTTGAATTCTCCCGAACAGATTACCATAGTTGAATTGAATTAATTGAACTCTATACGTTGCCAGAATGGTTCGGAGCGTGTTTTTTTTCGGTCCTGACCCAACTGCCGGGTTGTGTGAATCCACACACTAATGAAATTAGTTCGCGAGCATGGAAACTCTTCTGCACAACAAAAAATATATGTATATAGCCAACCAACCTCAGCTGGTCGGTAGCGAAAGTTTTGCTGACTCCTTGTGCTACGTGCTGCTGACCATCGTGTGCCACCTAACCACCGAGCAATAGAGCACACGAATGCTCTCTAGACAAAGTAAAAAACCCCACTAGCGGCCCCAAAGTAAGTGTTGGCAATTAAGTTTTATGAAATTCGCCAGACATTATGCTGAACAGATGAAAACCGTACGGAAAATGGTTTGGCTGAGCAGCGCAACAAATTCATTCTTTAGCGACATTGTACGCCGGTTAGTTCATAACCATTTCTCTGCTGAATGACGGCACAGATTACGATTCGAATAAAGATGAATGTAAATTAATACACAAAAGAGTAAAAATATCAATACCGTTAATTTGACCATTGAGAACGACGTTGAGATGAACACGTCATTCTAGATGACTATTTGTCTGAAAACATTGCAGAAAATCTCCAACGTAATATTCTTTTCGTAACACACCGTCGTATTAAAATAAGAAATTGAATTACAACGCAGGGCAAGTCCATACAATTTCACGCTGATAAAAGATAATCCTTTGCAGATTATATGAACCACCAGCCGTAACGAAGCGGTAAGCCTAATGTTTCCTAATTGAGGTGGCTACACCAATTATGAACCGTTTAGTATTACATCTTAGACAACTCCCCTGGTCTAAGCCCCCATCCCAGCCAACTGTAACGCCCTTCTCTCCCATTATTTGAAGTCTTCATCACCGTCCAGCAACGAAGCCGTTTTATGCACGTGGCAAAGCAACATTGTACCTCTCTTTATCGTTGACTTTAATCGCTAACATGCATCCAACCGCACCGTACCTTAAACATCCGAACCTACTACTTCCGATAGCAAATCGTACACCGAAAGAAGGCACCACACATTAATAAAAAAAACCCCCCTTTTTACCAAACCAAATTTCTCTCGAGCGCAACGTGAAAAGCTGGAATGACGACGACGCTTGGCTCACTTCATATCATCCGTATCTTATCGCACGATGGCGCATTGTTTGTGATGTTGCTGTTGCGTGCATATCCCGCAAGATGTAGCACCATAGCATTGCATCAGAGACGGCAAGTACAACACATCTCTTACCGCACTATATCTCGCACATTCTACCGTACGCTGTTGCAACAGACGCTAACTATGTGGCGAGATCCTAGAGTCTTGGTACATCCGATGGGGTAGTTATGAGGAAATTCTTTTTATATTGCTACCAGCATCCATTAGAAAGCTTCACCAGAGGGGTTTTTATTGTGGTCGAAGAGATATTTGAAAGCTATTTGTTTGCGATGTTGTGAAAGTATTATACTATTAAATGAAAATGTTGCTTGAGTCTTTACCAACAAAGATACCAAAATATACTGAAATGAAACCTTAAGAACACTAGAATTTTGCCCTCAATTTATAAACTATACTATCATGCTTGTGTAGCTATATCTTGATAGTATCACACAAACAATAAACTATCTGTAGCCCATCCTTAGTGATGCATGTCTTGTACACGAACTTACATTGCATGGTTGTGAAACGACACGCAAGATAAATGATAAACCAAAAGACATATCTCACCCCTTCCAGCATTTACGGTTGGGAAATTCGGAAATTCGCGTCCATTTAGCTCTTCATCTTTTGCGTGCGGCGATACCAATTTTCATCCATCGCGAAAAAAGAAGCCGGGGAAAAAAGGCTAAACAATATCACCCGAACAGTCCAGCAACACTTTGCTCACGATAAACGTGACGCGAAGCTAACTTTAACACCCACCACCCCCAAAAGCCAGCCATGTGAAAGAAGATGAGCAGCTGGCCATTTTTTATTACACTTGCCTTATTGTCCCGGTGGCGCGCCCTTTCCCTTTTGGGGAGGGCGAATGTGCATTCATTATTACAGGCGCGTTACATCAAACCGGTGTGTGTACGCGAAGGCAATCTACGGTCAAGGATCAAAAACTCGTGCCAGCGCGCCACGGTCGCTGGCCACACTCTCAATGGTCATGTGCGCTCATAATGCTCCACTCACGTTCACACTCTCGCCCAGTCGCACCCGAGTGTGGGGAAGTCACGTAGTGAATTTTTATTTCACTCACAAAATGCTTCTTCTGTCCGTGTTTCGTATCCTGACTGATGCTGGGGCAACAACGCGATGTTGGCGAGCATAAGGTAACGACGAGTTGTGCCTGTGGACCAGACTCTGAAGTCATTGCCACTGCCAGCAAGCTACAGGATCGGTGTGAAAATCCGAGTGGCCAGCCAGGGAAGTTGCGATATAAATTGCCAACATTAAATAGCACTCAATTTTCATTATCAGTTTCAACAACCATCAAACGTGGCATCCGTGAAATCGTTCACAGCAGCACCTAGTCAGCATTCGCCTCGTTTGAGCAAGCTCCGGTCAGCCGAACGGAGAACAATTCCACCCTTCGAGAATGCACGGTACGAAGCAAGTGTTGTTTGCGGGTCCAAAAAATGAACACACCGAAGACTTTAGCGACAAGGCAAAGATATCGAGAAGGCGCCGAGGCCATCGATCGTTCTTTTGCCGCACGAACTGACAAAAAAAAAAGACGCTATCACACAATTAAGTAATCCTTGCCGGCGGATGAGGACGTTCCAAGCGCAGGCCTCCCTTCCAGGACGCCAAGAAATAAAGATGTAAGCGTAAACATGGGTTAAAATGATAAATTGCGATTAATTAATTATTAACGTTCTGCTGCCAAAGGCGAAAACTTGCTGGCTCGCGCGCTGCTTTATGACTGCAGATGCGTATCCGACCACCGGTCTAGACGTTCGTACACGTTCCATAGAGGATGGAACTCACGGTAGTAGTATGTGCAGCAGCACCAACATCGGCAAGCATCAAATTCAGTAGACCGTGAAGCAAAGCACCTTCCAATGGACGTGCAATGGGAACGCTTCACAACGCTTATGATTATGAAGGCACTTTATCACATCTTGTACTGATTTACTGTACATGCTTTACTATCCTATATGATACGAATAGTGTAGGCTATTCTTGACGCCATGTGAGCAGTTAACATATTCAACGTTACCCTACTATTATACAGGTTGTCATAATCAATAACTGACCTGAAAACATTTTTAAGTAACTTCCGTCTGTCTTCCACTCTATGAAGTTGTTGAGNGGACGTGCAATGGGAACGCTTCACAACGCTTATGATTATGAAGGCACTTTATCACATCTTGTACTGATTTACTGTACATGCTTTACTATCCTATATGATACGAATAGTGTAGGCTATTCTTGACGCCATGTGAGCAGTTAACATATTCAACGTTACCCTACTATTATACAGGTTGTCATAATCAATAACTGACCTGAAAACATTTTTAAGTAACTTCCGTCTGTCTTCCACTCTATGAAGTTGTTGAGCTAACGTGAATGCATATTCCCGGCCGGAGGGTATTCGAATTTTCATTCATTGCACTAATAAAATGCTTGTAAACGCAACATCCATTCCACCTTCCGGGGCCACTTTACGACTGATCAAACTGCTCCAAAAGTATTACCCGTCGTTGATCCGCTATACACGGTAACGGAATCCGGAACGGCGTCGTCGTTACTGCTATCCGCGCAAGCAACAACACTGAAAAAGTCCTTCCGACAGCGGATGCAACGCTGATTCCTGTGTATTATCCTTCGATCTATCATGGCGGGTTCTGCGCTATCGAACCGGCGTAGCGTAAAATTTATTTCCTTTTCCGTACTCGGTCGACTGGCGTACAACCATCATCACACAGCATTGTGTCATAACGCGGGCGCTGGGTAATATCAAAAACCTTCCACCGGGACAACCCCCGGTCGTCGTAATGGAGGTAGGTACCGGAATTCCATTATCTGTCGATAAAAAGACACTCTGACACGCGAGAGTCAGACACAACCGGCGTGTTCGGCGGTAACGACGGCGACCGCGAAAGGCCAACCGCGTAAACAGCAACGATACCGAGCGAGGCGGCCTCATCGATTACAGTAAATTGGTTAGCATAATGCTTCAATTTTGCATCCTCCACAATACTATCCCCCATACCCTTCCCTCCCGGGCGCACAAATTCAGCAGAGTTCCGTGGACGAGAGCGTGAGCGTCTACGTATTTTTTTTGTTTTATTTTTTGTTTTATTTTTTGTTTTCAGAGCTGCAAACCGAGAGTACCGAACGAACACCCCCGAAACCAGCAGCTCCAGCCACCATTGGAGGTTGAATGGTGCAAAATTACATTCGCCAACGAGATCGTCGTGACAATCGAATCAAATTACGCAATGAAAGAAAATATATTATCCACTGCCAGCAGCGCGCGAGATGTGCCGGCACTTTAACAATCAAGCACGAGTGCTTAGTTAGCTTCTAATGCCACAACAGCAGCCGTCTGAAGCCTGGCTGCTGCTGCTGTTAAGCTTGCTCAGTGCGATGCAAAAGGATTCTTTTTTTTACTTTTTTCTTGATTTCCGATAAGAAAATGGATGGAAGCTGAATGGTCTGACTGTCTGTCTGTGTGGGCGAAACGTTAAGGGAGACCTTCAAAGGATGGAATAACAAATCTACTGTCAAGCATTGTCTGCTGACAACTTCTTTTATTATCAGATAGATTACTGATAACAAACGATGTACTTTTGTACATTCGCTTATTTATTTGTTTAATGCTTGAATTATTTCGAGGGTTCGTTTTGTTTTGATTTGAAAAAAAGCAGGAAATATTATATATTTTATAATAATCTAATTTGTATAGCTTTTTAACAATTATGCATTAGCCATTGCGTAAGAACAATAAATAAAAAATACACTAAATTCATAAATACACAAAGGATTAATCTCTACTGGAAACTAGAGATGGGAATAATAACTCACTTGAAGGATTATAAGCGGAGTGAATGTGTTGAAATAAAGAGTTCACTCTTTAAGTCACTCATGTCCCGCACTTCACTCACAGCGATTTAAATCATTCATGAGTTAATTAACTCATGAGTGTATCAACATGTGCTAGAAAAGGTTTCGATGCATCGAATGAAGAGTAGAACATGTTGATACAACTCACTCATGAGTTAAAGAACTCATGAATGATTTAAATCACTCTGAGTGAGTTAAAGGTCGCCGCGCAGAATTAAATCCCAAACCAACTCACTCATGAGTTAAATCACTCATGAATGATTTAAATCACAGAAGAGTTATAAAAACTCTTCACAGAGATTTAAATATATTCACTCTCTGCTAGAATTTAATTCATTCAATCATTTTAAATCAGTGTCCCCAACGCTACTGCAAACCTTTATCAATTTCTTTAGAAAAAAGAGTTCAAAATGGAAACTCTGTTACTCAAACGTAACAGTGTAATATAACTGCTTGTTATTTCGGAAACGAAAATTTCCTAAATTTAATTCGTTAACATTCTCCAATGTGGTGTACTACATTGCAAACAAAGGTTCGCTCACGAAAACCATTTCAGTTGTAAAGTAATAGGAATTAATACTTTTCCGGAAGCTCACCCAAAATGCAAACAATTTAATTTCTGTTACAAATTGTTTCCACTTTTACTGCATTTTAAATATGATTTTTTTTTACATTTCCTTTTGTTTGTTAATAACGTTTGATCCACCGTACAGCATTGTTATTTGATTTTGTCGGAAGCATGAAGCAAAGCGCATGCAGAAAAATTCAATATGCAATAAAAACGCAATATGGAACTCGGCCGACCGGCACTACACAACAGGCATATGCATTTTTATTCTTTAAACAAAAACAAAAAGTGCTCCCTTTATAAAACCAATAAAAAGTTCTTTTCATTCCCGGTCCGAATATTGGTTTGCTTTCAATTTGTATCACGAATGCACAAAGGATTGACTGTGACGACGCTGCCGCAACCGACTGTACCCGACCACCCTTGGTAGTTTGTGAATAATTTAAAAATCACGAATAGAGCACGTAAAATCCGGCACGTATGGGGTCGTGCGACACATCATGCTCATGGTGATTTTGCTAGTCGTTCTTCTGTTTCTGTGCCGGTAGTTTCTTTTTTGGTTTTTTGGATGATGATGGATTTGAAAGCAAATAATTGGACTAACCGTTAAACGACACGTTTCTGCTGCTGTCGCGGTTTCGTTCGACTCATCAAGTTAAAATTCATCAGCCGTACAGGGTGGGGGTTGAGAGTTGACGATATGCTATTATGTTTGATGATCACTGATAAGCGCGAGCTCCCGACGACAATGGCCACACACATCGTTTCATACAAACAACCCAAAAAAAAATCCGAACGCTATACGGGAATGGAAATGGGGGAAAATTCATGCATTCGATGAAAACGTGGTTGAAAATTGTTCTACGGAAAAGCTTTGCACGGCATAAATCCCCATGCATGCATATTGCCCGGCGATCGATGTGAAAACGATTATGTTTTGTTTGTTGTAGTGAGTGTGTGTGTGTGTGTGGCACATTTTGCTGTTTCGCTTCCATGTTCCGTATATGCCGTACCGCGGACGATTATGCCATTCTTTCTTCCCATTGTGGTTGGCGAGTTGTCTTGTTTTTCGCATTGTTTTTTTAGCCTGTTCAAATCATATCTATTACCATAGAAACTCATTTTGTTTGCACATGAAATTGGTATAATTTTTAATCCTCCCATGATTGCGTTTTGACTGCACACACACGCTAAAACTAAGCGCAAAACGCATATTGGTTTGGTTTTTATTCTCATTCGAAGCGGAAATTACACACCCGTGATATTAAATCGGATTAATTTTTCCCCGATGCTTAGCATGGTGTGTGATAACCGTGCACGTATTTGACATTTACCGCTTATCGAATCGAAATCATAATTGATTGTACAAAAAATACACAATTCTTTTTGGGATGAAAAGAAAAGGTAATGCTCGTCAGCATTTTTAATCCACAAAGCAGTTCTGTGCGAACAACAACAAATCGTTATTACAATCGTGTTTGGTTAAAGTTCAACTTCTCATACATGTTTCACATTTGTGTTTCACTAAATAGAAACCAGTTCGCTGGGGAGATTTAAAAATGAAACAAAAATTATAACATTTAACTGCGAAGAAAAAAAAAAGGAACGTAAAACTAACATCAAATCTGCATTAATGATAAACGATTTTGATGGACATAAGGAATGCGATGTTTGGAATTTCACACGAATGATGTGCGAGAACACAGGAGAACTGCTTGAACGAATGAACACAGAATGGCAACACACGTCGTATAGTTCTCCATCTTGTTCGCAAACAAAGCATCAACCCGATCGTGGGGCAGAGGGCTCGTCGAACGTGACCCGCAAAAAAATAAATAAAAAAAACCAATGTCCGACAGGCGTCACATCGCACGGCAAACGAAATGGTGGGAACTAATTTGATCCACTTACGTCGGGGTATGTCTATGTTATTTGTGTGTTACCACTCTCTCGGGCAACACCTCACACACCAGCCACCGCAAGAGAGAACCGGTTTTCGTCGTGGCTAAATTCTATGATGGATGCATCACCATCACCACCACCACCACCGGAACCGAGCATAAAAGACATGAAAGCACCACCACAAACCAACCCAACCCATTCTCAAGATGCATCACTTTTATGGCTGGGATGAAAACATGTTCATGCCACAGTATCAAACGATCTGTTAATATCTCACACAAAAGAATAAAACCTACCCACGAAATGAACACCACTATTAGACCACCACCGAGAGATGATCGGAATTCTTTCGCCAGATAAGCACGGGCCTCCTTTCTTTTTCATGTTCATTTTGTTTGTTTGTCCCAAAAAAAAAACCGACCCTGTGGTGTTTGAGGCGCTCCCGGCCGGCAATGGGTTTTTGGTCAAGCGGAAAAATTGTGTGACCACAATCTGTTTCGTTTTATTTTTTTTTGTTTTCTTTTTCCCTTCTCACCACATCCGCCACATCGGGTGGTGGTGGCCGGAAGTTCGTTTCATTTTTCCACCATGCTCTCCACATTCCGTTGACCAACGAGCAACGTCCGATTATGAGCGAGACTCATTTGGAGCATCTTAGGTTTTAGAAACAAAAAAACATATTTGACACCATTTCTTCTTTGTTTTGCCCGATGAAGCATTTAGTGCTATATGTTTATGTAAAATTTTAAGTGTTTTACATTACATTTACCCTGGTAAATCGTGTGATTTTAATTAGTACAGGCTATGGTAGCGCTAATTCCATTTTGTGTACATTTTTTATTCATGTTCAGCATATAAAAGCTAGAGAAAGGCTTACATTGTTAATTTATGCATCTTTCTCGTGTAATAAAAAAACACGCACGTTTGTGGTTAATAGAACATGATTGATGAACTTTACTGTTTTGTACAGCACAACACACAACTAATTGAAAGAATGCTTAATTGATGTAAGTTAAACGTCAAACTAGCGAGCTGGCGCTTGTACTACTAAAAACGCATTAATGCACCCTTAACCCCAAAAAAAAAACAGTTAACCCAAAGAAAACGGATGGCAATTAATAATGGTTTCATAATTAATTAACCTTTCCGAAACCAACATTTGGTACCGTTACGCAACTCTATCATTTTTCCATCAAAAAGAATCAATCATGCTCAAAACTCAACTTATGCCGCCACACTACCACACGCTAGCAGACCCCGCCAAGGCTGTCGAAAGACGGAAACGATGAATTCGCTTTTGTAATATTTTAATGATTTCCCGCTTGGAGGTCGCTTAAAATAATCCTCAAATGCCCGAAAGCTTACCAGCAACTTACTTGCGGACACGACTCACAGCTGGAATGTAGTGTTGAACCCTTAAGGCTGACGGGCCGATTACGGTGTTACACACTTTACCCATTTCACTGGCAGGAAATGGTACGAAACGCTAAAAACTGTCGTCAAACATTTCGCGAAACTGTGTACACTCTATTACCTTTATCGCTCATTAGTCGGTCGAACGAAAGTGGTTTACTCATTTTCATAAACACATCAAATCAATCGCTCCCGGGCGGAAATCGCTAAGGCAAATTTGCTAAAACAAAACCAAAAGACAAAAGGATTGTTCGCTTGGTGGAAAGGATTTACTGCTGGCGCCAACCGTAACTACGATCGCGTACAGGTTTGCCATGTTGTGCCAACGCTAGACACGTTGGGGTATAATGGCGTTAAAGAAAGAAAGGGTTCCCACCGTAAGCTAACACAAAAACCCCACCAGCCGTTGGAAACAATCGTCACTCACCCTTAATGGGAGTTAGCTATACACGAGGGCGCCGAGATTAGGGACGATAAGAGTCGATAGCACGCAAAATTATTGACCCCGTGTGTACACAACCCTCGTCGGCTGGGCGAAAAAAAAAAGGTGTTGGGGTATAAGTCTGCTGGCATAAAACAGCGGGTCGTGTTGGCCCCCATTCGCGGCTAAAACCGCACCGACACTTGAAAGCGTTAAGGTGTAAAGGTTTACTTTCTTAGCCTGCTCCCGGGTCAACCATGCTTGGGGTGGTTGATATTACATCGATCGTCCCAAAAGGAATGTTTCGTTTCGAAAAATCAGCACCGGAACCGGGTGGGTAAAGAATTTCTCGCAAGCCTTTGCCGACTAAGATGGGCCATCGATCGAAACGAGCCCTCGCTGCAGGCCCGTTAACTGCAGCCGAGGGCTGTGTGCAATGAAGCTTGTCCGTGTCTTCGGTGAGGTCACCAGCTGCGGTTGCGATTGGAAAATCTCTATCTCCCTGGTGCGGTGGACATTCTTCTTCGAAACAAACCCATCCACCGATCCCCGGTTCGCTAAGTGTCGATTTCCTTCTACGTTAACGTCACGCTGCAGCAGTGCAGTTGCACCATCCACGATATCTTTCCACTTTAACCGAAAGAACCGAAGACGACCGCACCAACAAGCTCAAAGGGGTGGGGGGGAGGGGGGTGCAAAGGATTATAAGCCGGGCCTGGGGTTTCGATGATTCACTCAACCATATCGAACCAGCACGAAAAGCAGTGTTATACGCCCGGTCTTGCCGGGTGGTTCTCTTCGACGAGCGACGGGCAAACCTGTCTGGTGGCATTATTCGCAATTGGCTGGCTATTAACGCCGTAATTGCATCTTTGGACACCACAACAGCCACCACACACACACACACAACGGTTCGGGCTCCTTCTGGGAGGGTGTGTAAATGAGTGTACGGGCTCTTATTTCGTCAAGCAAATCCGCCCGACCAAAAGGTGGTCGCGTCGAAACCTCTATTTTGCAATTATACACATCCAAGCGTAACGATACGGGACAGTTCCGGACCGGTGGTTTGGTGATGTTGCTAATGGGTGAACAGATAATTGAAAAACAAAACATTCTTGCTAAAGCAACAAAGTGCAACAACCAAAACAAATTTATGATTTTCAACAAATATTAATCAATATTGTTTTAAACAAATAAACAAAACTCTCGTACAAACATAATCTTCTTTTGATTACTTTATGAATCACTTTTTACCGTACATGCGTACAATCAACGTTCATTTATTTCAATTGACAATCAAATTCTTTGGCATTCCCCATAAATCATAGTCACAAGCAATCGGGGCACAATCAACCAGCCGGCTATCTCAAGCACTGATAACGTGTAGCCAAAGACACTGATAAAATGTCGTTGACTAGATGCATCCGCGGAAGCATAACGAAATGCATTTGCTACTTATCAGCTTTGTGTGGTCCGTTCGTCCCCTACCGTTGGCCAATGCACTCACTACTCCGTTGCACAACGGCGGCAGCAGCAGCAGCAGCAGCAGCATAATGAAATCAATTGTACGCATCATGCCACCGTACCCCCATCGGGGCACAAAACGGGGGAAGGAATATTGTGGGAGGATGATTTTATGCATGTGATTAATTCGTCCGGTCCGGTCGGACGTATCGACCCCAAAAGGCAAGAGAACCGGACTCGGTACGCGTGTACGTGTACACCATTGAACGTCAGACGGACGTCCGTCGGATTCCTTTGAACTCGCGATACTCGGAGAAGCAAAATACTCATGTCTGACTTCGTTATCAAACTTCCCTTTCCCTATCGTCGGCTGTGCGGAATATGGTTGATTCATGCCACCGGCGAAGCAACCGGCCGGCCGTCCTCCTGCCAAGAGCACAACGACGATGTTTAAGCCGCTGTCACACAAACGGATCGACCAACGGTGTACCATTTGACGAGGATGGGTCAACGTTTGTGAACGGAGATAAACGATCCCACGTCAAGTGAGATTGAAACAAAAAGTTAAGAACGCACTTTCAATCAAGCTCACAATTATGAGATCTTGTGATTTGTTTGGTTTTTTATTCATTTATTCAGTCAACATAAAATAAACATAATTTCTAAACTTCACAATCTTTTATCTTAAGACTATTCTATTGATCATTGAATTAAAGGCTTGTACGTAGACAACTCTGTTCCTGCTTTTTATTCGTTACGTACGATCTAACCACAAGGATCAACAAAAATCTTGTCCTACGTTCCAAGCACGTGATTTCTACACAGTTGTTTCGAAAAATGGAAAGAACCACAAGAATCTCGTACAGCAGCTTTTACTCCCATATGCACGTGCCTAGATAGTTTGTGAAGTTTTTAGGCATCATGTCCATGTCAAAGGACAGCATAAGCCATCCACAGAATGTGGTTGTTTTGCCCCACAAATGCATCGTTACCTAATACAACCGACAGTGCATACATCTTCAAAGCGTCTCTCAATCTCCTTTGATGACTTTCGCAATGATGCAGTCGCATTGTGCTCACCCATGATGGACATGCCCATTACAGAACCAAAAAAAAACAGGTTTATTTGTTTTTGTTACTTGACTTGAAGTTCTATAACACTTTTAACAATAAAACTCCTGCATCCTGGAAATTATGAGCAATCAAAGATCCTGGATCTTTGGCAAATCAACAACTTTAAAGAAAGTAAAACCACTCACAAGCATCAAAAAAGTTTTGTTGATTGTTATATCCATAACAAATATTGGGAATTTTCATCTTTTCTTGGCTTTATTTAACTAATGTTCGATATCGACATTTCAGATGTTCAGTGGAATCCACGTTTAACTTCGGGTAATAGGATCGGTACCAAATCCCACTGGGATTTTAAACCCCAAAACTGACATTAAAGTAGCGAGTAAAATTTTCAAGGAAAACAAGAAATGGAACACCAAGTCCTCCAACAAAATTTTGAGTTCCAAAATGTAGCAGAAGACTAAAACAGTGCTTCTACTGCTTGTGAATGCTTCCAAACAAGACGTCTGGTCTGGTGGCCTTGTCGTGTGAAAACCCGCGCCAGCAACACTTCACACAAAATCAACAAATCGACTCAAATGCGCTTCCATGCGCTCGCTCAACAGGATTTTCGCCAACCCCATCATTATTTGTTTCGATAGTTTCCAATTGATATTTGTCGATAAACAAACGGTGTGGAAAAGTAATTACTATCGCCACGGTCAACCGGGTTTCTTATGGTCCCGGTTGCAAACCAATGTGAAAGGATAAATCGATTGGCCAGAACAAATAAACACCTAAAGGAATTTATTTTATCCTCTTCTGCAAAAGCCAATCAGCTTTTGAAGAAACAAATCGCGTTAAAAACGCATCCGACAATACATACGACGCTCTGTTTCATAATACAATGTTAAGTTAATTTGTTTTAGTTACAAATTTTGTGATGAATGTGCACAAATGTATCATTTCGCTCGGGGCAATGATAACCTTCTGCCGAATAATGTAGAAAAGCATAAATTTCATATAAACACTGACGCGTCACACCGTCACCATCATAATTCAAGCAGATCTCGTACATTCATTCCTTTTTTTTATTATGATCACCGCTGCTGCTGGCCGGCCTTTGCCTTCTTCCAGTTCCAAGTTCACGTCAACAAATAAACTGCTATTTTTCAACTTGTTCACGTCATGGCAGCCCGGCAGGCTGCACTGATACACCTCGGACCGGTCACCAACGATGGCCGTCGTCGACGCCGCAGAGTCTGCAGGACGACTACTGGGGATGGAATGGGATAAATATCGAACTTTTATTATACTGCTTGTTTTGCACCACCAAACCCTTTGGGTGCCCAGCACCGGTTTCACCAGCACGCACACTCACTCACACACACACACAAAAACACCGAATGTCCGACAACTGTCGACTCCAATTGGTGCGCCGGTGCCTTTCGAGGGTTCGGGAATTCGTTGCCAAAACAGCCGAAGGGCAATTTGCCAACTTGCATGGCAGATTTTATGTGCACCGCGCCGCTTCAAAGCCAAAAGCATGATTTAGCGTTAGCAAAAGGAGAATTTATCGAAGCCTTCCCACGTAGCCTTGAAACGGTTAGCCAACCTTGTGCTGGGTAACCAAAAAGTAAAAAACAAAAATAACTACCATCGAGACCAAAACCTTGAAGTGTGCATTTAAAACGATAATTTTGTTTTTCGGTTCTACCCCTAGGGTCAACGCTGAGCGCTTGCGACTAAGCATACGATCGATTTCTTTTCCGAAAGCCCCGTACTGCAGTGACTTGCTGGTGAAGTCAGCTTCGTTTCGAAAGATTCTACCCCTGCGATTGCGATGCAGTTTGGTGCAGTCCAATTTGCTAGCACTTCGCCCAGCTCAGCGCAAGGATTGTGCTGATCAAACCAACTGTCAGTAGCAATAAAGATTGCCAATATAAATCGAAACATTGGATGCGAAGATGTAGTTACTTAAAACGGGCCAGCAGTTATACAGTGCGTGTCATAACTGTGGACAAGCAAACGTTTTAAAATTCCAAATTTCGATTACCCGGGGCCTTTTTAACCGGCGGACGGATTATCCGTGAAATCCTAAGAAATGACAACTCTTTCTCTATTAGCTAACTAACTATTAACTAACTAACTATTACTAAATTTTAGATAAACTTGTATTGATTATAGTCACATCTAGGCTTTTCTAATCCTTCTCAAAAGACTTGCTTTATAATATCTTCTATTCTTAATATTATGGTAAGCTCTGTTCATACACATAAAGCGAGAATTGTATCTTTGACAAAGATATTTTCAGTATGCAAGAAAATCGGTTTATTCAAGAAACCTTATATTGACGACAACACAACCATTCGATTTTCTGTTATCACAAGAACCCAATGTTACAAATACATTCCAAACATGTACTTCTTGTAATCATACAAAACACATCAGTATTTTGCACACCCAACCCAGATTTTACGGTACATCAGTGCCGACAAAAGAAAATCGTTCGCTTTACCAAACTTTTAATATGCACAAAATAAAAACGCACCACCATACCATACCTGGCAATTTCCATTTTATTCAATCTCGGCCCCCAAGCCCTGTTCTGTGTAATATAGAGGAGAAAGAAGAAAAAAAAGATCACCACACCACTGCTGGCCGGTGCGTTCCGGCACATTTCGTCAGTTTAAAGAAATCGTGTCCACATTGAAAGCTGCCAGCGGAGGACTGCTTTGCATACGCGGCACAAACACATACTAAAGCCCAGAAGCCCAGCAGAGGAACGCGCAAACGGAAACTCGTTAGCCTAACCATATGGTCGGTGCGTTGCCCTCCCACCCAACCGGAAGTGGTACATAATCGCATTCAATATCGACTGAACTGAGGCGAAACCTGAATAGTTGTTATTTCCATATCGACCTGTGTGTTATTATGTTGATGCTACACGGATGGCTCCCGCCAGCTAGCGCCTGCTTTTACGCTGGACCCTTTTCTTTTACGCTTCTGCTTCTTCCTTTCCAATTCCCCAATTGCTTATTGGCACAGGTTAAAGCAACCGTGTCGGTTCCCAATTGTCATCATCCACTGTTGGGACGCGTGGAACTTTTGGCAGTTGTTAAAGGCTTGCGAGTGTGTGAGTTGGGGAGAGATTTTTCAATCGGTTTTCTTCAGCAAACACACACACACCCATACAAACATAAATAGAACTTTGCCCTTAGAGAACCCATCGTTAGTGAAGCGGGCCGCGGATGGGGGCTGTACAAAAATTGCACAAATACAACAACAAAAAAAATGGTAAAGTTTAGCGAACCAATAACGGACGCTCACCGCTGGCAAAATATATATATTTTGAACTTCCTTTCATCGGGAAAAATGTTGGCAACATTTGACAGCACCCTACATGGATTCCGTGTTTCTTTATCCTGCGTCCTTTCTGCTCCTGCTGCCACCGCCACCACGTGGAAAGTTAACCGACCGACCCTCCTCCCGCGTGCACATAACACAATCCGTCCCATATTGATGGTTACTGCGCTATGAAAAATGCATAAAAGAAACAATTGCACTGACACGGCAAGAAGGGCACAAGGGAAAAATGGCCACATTTTCATGGCATGAACGGGGGGAAGCAAAAAAAATGCTCCAGGGAGGCAGATACTTCGCCTACAAGAAAGAAACCCCCCCCCTCCCCCTCTCCGTCCCTTCCAGTAAAACTTTAAATGGATGAGTTCTTTCCACCAACTAACAGCGTATCGGTAGAGGGTCTCTCTAGTAGCTCGATACCACCACTTAGTCCTTCATCTGGATCGCCTCGAGGATACACATCCAACCCACATAAGCTACCCTCCTCCCTCCCCGTCGTTGTTCTCGCTCTGGAAAATCCAGGGCCGGGATCGGGTAAAACTCCGTGAAAACTTAGTCGACCGAACGAATTTTCCACTGAGTGAAGTTTGATAAGTTATAAAGGGAGAGAGAAGCAGTAGAAGACAAAAAAAAACGATAGGAAAATACCGCCAAACTGTCGCTCACGATTCGATCGGAAAAACTCGGGCCGGAAAAAGGCAAATAGTACGTGTGGTAGTGGTACGAATGCTTTAAAAAGGGAAAATAGCTTTATGGGGAAAACGGAACGCATGGCAAAAACCTGTGAAATTCCCAAAGACCTATACAGAATGGTGAAACCCATTGGCACCTAATTGATCAAATTTCTTCCAAGCTTTACGCCTTCCTATTGTTTCGATTACTACTTCGCCTGTCAGCCAAACTTGTGTCGACATTTGAGCAGAAGGTTAAACAAGATGCGGGAACTGGAAAATGTGTATTTGAAAGCAAAGCAATGGCGCTTATTTGACAGATACGTCAAACGTCAACCGTGAATGATTGAAGCATTGCAGCCGTGTAGTATTTTCCAGTAAGAACAAGATTGGGAAAAAAGCGAAATATGTTTTAAATTATTATTGTTCAACGGACTCACGTCTGCATAACCATAATATAAACATAATATGTTCCCGAGAAAGGACAAGTCCAATTTATATAACTTTTGCCAGAAGAAAGTCTTAGACAACCAGACAGTGAGAGTCCCAAGGGCTGAAACTTGTTCTTAATTTAAAGTCCTTAGTTTAAAGAAAATGGAGAAGCTCTTGGAGTAATAAAGCAACTTTAAATTAATTAGAATCACCATATTGAGAGATGCATCTCTAACATGACTTCGTTCAACCCAGTCTTATGCCATGAACAGAGGTGGCGTAAACAGCCTAAATTGAGGCTGTAATGAGGGCTTTGAGGCAGGAAAATTGTTTTGGACAGCGAACAAAGTTTGAGAATGAGGAGATTAAAGGACCCTATCAAACAGGTCAGGAGTAAGATATAAGAACAATAATTTAAATAGTCCGCTTAATAAAAGTGGAATGATTTTTTATTATATATCTCCACCTTTACAATCTTTCTCAAGGCACCAAAAACCTTCCTTGCTGGAACCCAAATTAAGTACCAACATATATCGAGCAGCTGCAAAATGGATAATTACACACCGAGCGTCGTTTTGTGAACCACAAGAATCGTGAACGTAAACACATAACATAGCAGCTGAGCGTGCCTTGGTGCAATCATTTTCACTTGCCAGCAAACGTTCTACCAACCTTCTCGCAACAACAAAAGCCGACATTTTATCAAGTGTTGAAGCTCACGGACGGAATTGCTCAGGACACGTGATGGGACATTGAAGATGGATGGTGAAAACGACATCTTAAATCGCATCTTGTCCATTACTTCAGCGTGTCCCTTTCGCTGGCTCTTTTACTTCGCCAGGTGATGACAAAACGACACACTTCCGTCCATACGGCTCACCAGTAAAACACGGCCAACATACAGTCACCGGAGGATCAACCGGACACATCTGTGCAACCTGTAACCATAACACAACAAAAGCAGAGGCGAAAAATAAACCGCTCCACAGCACAGTTTCTTTTATTTCACCTAACGGGACCGGTTTGGTATGGTGGAAAGTGTGGGGAGGGGGGAGGTCTGGCCCGTGCAACACATAATTAGCCCTTTTAGACGAAAAATACTTCTTGCTCGGCAATGCATGAGAGCAGCATCGACCGGTCGGGTATGCACACAGAAGCTTTCACGTGGCTGGTGCCCCCTTGGAAAGAGAGTTCGTTGGACTCGGTGGACACGGGGTGCGCGCGGGTTCGGTATGACCGGCACACATAAATGGCACGGTCGGTTGCTTTATGCTGGGAAGCACACACACACACACACACATACGCATGCAAGCTGCATACAATTTTTTGTTTTGGTGGCCCGGTAAACGACCTTCCGAGGATGGATGGACGTGCTTATTTCGATTCGAAGCACCATACAATTATTTATTAACTCGTCCATATTGCAGCATAGCACAGCATGCGCTTCAAAATCCACACTCAGCTAATACACGTTTTTATTTTTACTAATTAAATGTCTGTAACCTTTAACAAACTACCACACGCACAAAATGTTCGAAAGTTAACAAATTGGGCGAAGGCGGACACAAATGAACATTTACGATCAAACACTACTAATATGCTTTCTAGATTAAAGTTCATCAAACGTGATGCGCCGGTAGCAATTGCAATAAGGTGCAACACGCGCACATTAAACGAATTGAGAAAAGCGTTTAAAATTACTGACGCAATTAAAAGTGCTTCCTCGTCCGCGGTTTGGTCTCTCCCCGACCATGGCTGGGCATTGCGCTATACAGTACAGTACATCACGTCAAATTGCATCATCGTGTACGGAGCCCATATATTACGTGCCTCGTTTGATGTGTTTGCGTTTTTTTTGCCGTCCTTCATCCTTTTTTTTACCGCACCAAACGCCCACCTTAAACGCATAAAGAGAGCGCAAAAATGGGACAGTTCTATCATCCGATGAAAGATTTTTTTTAATTTGCAGCAAAGCGAACGAGCGAGAGTGCAAAAAAAAACAAACGCAACCATCGCGTTTGGTTGGAAAATTATTTAAGCACCGTATCGCATGCAGTGGGAAAGTGTGTAACAGAGCTATGATTTTTCCCATGGTTAGCACACACAGTCCCGGGTGTCACCGTGTATCACATAGAAGGGTGAGCTTTACTCGCATCCCCATCCAACAACAACCCATCCGTCCCCCCCGAGGGGGTTTTTGTCGGCCGTGTGTCGCTTTTGGTTTCGATTTGGACAAGTGCAGCACAAGCCTGGCTATGCTGGTAGTGATGCCGAGAGTTTTTGTGTGTGTGTGTGGTTGACAAGCATTAAGCTTCGGTACCGTACCGTGCAACAGGGGCCCGTTATGCTGCACCGGTGTGCACATGGAATCAAAATCGTACACCCTCTCTCCACGAGATGATGTTCATGGTGATGGAAAACAACCACTAAACTGCAAACACAACCCCTAGGATGGAAAAACATCGTGACCCCAGGACGACCAAGGGGTGGTGGCGAATGGGGGGGTCGTTTCAACAACGCCGTAAACTTATTTCAACTTTCACCCAGGCATGTACCCAGCAGCAGCAGCAGAAGCGTTGCACGGACATAAGCTTCAGCAAAATGGCGAGAGAGAGACACACACAACAAGACGCTTAACGAGTTTCGAACTCGCGCACACCGGGAAGCACTTAATCATCGTTTCTGGATGCGCGCCGGTGGCTCCTTGATAAGCCTCCCCCCCCCTCTCCTTTTCCATCTAGCGGGCAAGCGTATTTTGTTTTTTGGTTTGGCATGAGTTGTACTTTTGCTTCGTTTGCTTCAAATTTGCTGCAAACCACAACCGGGCGCTATCCCTAAATTGAGCGAAAGCAATTCCACCAACGTCCACACCTGTCGTTAATGAGCATCTTGTAATCTGCATAAACCGATCAAGCGCTGACCATAAATCGCACACCTCACCAACGTACCTGCCGGACGAAAGAGAGAGAGAGAGAGAGAGAGATGAAAAAATAACATTAGTGCGATTAGTGGAAAGTTTAACGTGAGGATGAAAAACGAAACAGATTCAAAAAAAAAAACTCCTGAAATTAACGTGATGAACTGAAAATTTTCCATCCACTGTACAGCTGAAGTTTGAAATGTGTTTCGGAAAGGAAAGTAACAACCACAAAAAAAAACGTACATAATCAACAACAACAACAACGACCGTTTTGGGGCAAACAAGCGATTTAATGATGTGCCAAAGGGAGAAAAGACAGACCCGTGTGTACATGGACGAGTCACCAAAAACGTTAACACAAAAAGTTGACAAGCTTGATGACGAAAGTTTTACATTGCGTTACGCGGGCGTGACGCTGCCCGGGGTGGATGGGGGGGGGGGGGCATGAGATTTCGCATTTGTCGCAGACCGAGATGTGCGAGAGAGAAGAACTTTCCCGTGTGTCATTTTAATGATGGTAGTACCGCTTAAAACCTCACCGAAAAAAAACCACACCGACAAACCCATCGGTGGTTTCGACTTGCTAAAGCTACTGCAACTGGTGACACAGTTACGACAGCCCTGTCACATACCATATCGCACACATACACTGACAACGGAACTAGCAATGGGGCTGATGACCATTCATTCGATGGAATCCATTTTAAAAGGGGGAGCAGGCATCCTCGGAAAAGCGGTTTTCCACAGAGGGTGGCACTGTTCTCGAATGCCACCACAGCTTCCTCTAACCGGAAGCCAGCAAAATCTGCGCTTCTTTTCTTTTTTGCTCACCAAACCCAATTTAAACACAATACCCCCACGCGGCTGGTGACACTTTCCACACCTTACGAACCACCTATTGCTTTGAGTGGGAAAACATCCAGCAACCGGAAGCGGATGGACCGCGGGTTGCCGACGGTGGCAACCATTTCGTGTAACACATGTTTTTTTTTTTTCACAAAATCCCGCTGGTTCTACATTTCCTGTGGATTTTGTACCGACCGACCGGGGGCGTCCTCGGAAATCGCTTGCGTTTCCCCACAACTTATCTCTTTTTATTCTTGCCTTTTTTGGGAAACACTATCCGGCTGCAGTACAGCTGTATTTGTGTTCGCTTACCGGGGTTCTCCTCCTTTTTTTTGGACCGGGTGGAAATGCTGGCTTTTCTTTAGTTACACACACGCGTGTGCGCCACAGGGACTCGTCACTTTATCTTTCTTGATCGTTCCCAAAGTGCCCAGCTGGTCCCATAAACAGTACGTTATCATTGCACGAGTCCTAGCCGTTCGGATGGACGCCTACCTTTGCCCGTATTTCTATTTCTGTTTCGCTTTGCTTTCCATTGCAGATAACTCAACCAACACGGCCGCACGAATTGAAGGTAAATAATACGCAAGGGCAGAAAATTAAAGAACAAACAATGAGCCTTTTATTTAAGCAAGATAGTGCCGTTGAAAAAAGCGTCTCTTTCGTGTTTCATTCAGGAAGGTTTTTTGTCATGTTTAAAATATTTTTTTTTACTTAGCTTTCCAGGTTCTGATTTATGTATTCTATAATACATAATATATTTAAACTACAAAAAAAAGAGATTTAAACTACTTTTAAACTTTCAAAAACTGTGAAAACAAAACCACATCGCCAAGAATATATAACTAAACACAAACATAAATATTTAATAATTTTAAAAGAATCATTTTTGTAGTTCCTACCAAGCAATTCACATAGTATCGTTATAAATAACGCAAAAATTACATCTACATGCGATATAAATCCCTTTAAATGTGTAGTAAATTTCAAAACCTCTAGTCTAGCAAAGCAACACTACTGTGCAATGAATTGTGCGACGAAACATAAAAACAGTTGGCACATTTTTCATTCTCGGAAAAACAATTCAAATAATTATGTTAAAACATCAGCAGAAAAGACAAATAAACCAACAATGATGTACAAATGCAATTCGACAAACATATCACGTAAATTCCACCGTACACCATCGTGTGCGTATCGATTTCGGCGAAACATCTATAATTCATCGTGTGACAAATGGGATAATCGTATGATTTGTAGCGTAACTGGGGACAACATTAGTGCCTCAGGCAGGCTCTGGTGATCTGGGAAACGAAAAGCTGTAAGTAAAAGCTCCAATTTTCCATTCCAGACACGCGGAAAGCACAATTAAAACGATTTCCAAGGACACACTCTCTCTTTACCAAGCAACACAAATGTAACCTGTTTTCGGTGGTGCATTTGCCAATTCCCGTCCTTGAAGGATCATTCGTAGAATTCTTACGCACTTTCCCGTGCACGTCGTTTATTTTCTAGCCCGGTTAATCTTCGCTCGCCAAAGCACCCCCTGGGCTTTGTGCTGGGCATTCATTTTGGCAACGGAAAAAGGCCCGTCACTCTAGAGGTATCCGATAGCAGGTCCACAAGCAGGTCCTTAATGTAAGTTGTCTCAATTTCATATTCCGACACGCCGGAAGCGATTCGGTGTTCACATGCATGCGGTTCTGCCATTAGACACTAGGCAAGGGAGCCAACGACAACGAGGTAGCGACATCCTCGGGTACTTCGAAGACCGGGGTCCCGTCTTAACCGTCTATATGCCAATGAATGAACGAATGAGTAAGACGTTACCAGCCGCAGCCTCGTTTGGCTCATTTTCTACCGGTAAATGGGGAGACAAGCTCGTAACACTCGAGAGCAGCACCAAGGTTTCGAGAGATCCAGGCATACGGAGGACGCGTCGCGTAGAAGATTGTGCGTTTTGTTTTGCTCACTCAGCTCACGTCCTACGCCTTTTGCGTCTGCCAGTGGAAGGCCAGAGTTTGGAGTAGCTCCGAGGAGACGAAAAAAAAACGGTGGCTCCAATACGGGACATTACACTGGCTGCCTGGTGGCAGGCACCAGCATCATCACGCTGTGTAACAAACTGCTCTGGAGGTTAGGAAAATTTCACTCTATCGATCGTACTTGTCTCCCTTCTCGAAAAGGGAGCCACTCAACTTGAGGATGGTGAGACATGCCCCAAACGCGTCACACAAGTGAAGGACCACGCCGGTCATCCTCCGGTATCAGTCTCTACGATGAAAAAAGTGATAATAGCACATCAAGATTAAATAAAAAGAAGCACGCACACACACACACATACACAAACTGTCCCCTTTGGTGGTGCGAGAGGAATACGAAACAAAAAACACTAGAGACACGCACCTTCTAGGTCCCTTTTTTTCTGCAAACCTTCCAAGGTCCCCCTTTAGATAGAGGCGAACACTTGACGACGATGGCTAACGCGAACTGGTGCTGCGGTGCGGGTTATAGCCTACGCACGTGAATGGAGAAAAGGAACCGAAAAGCGAGCGACGAACCCGGGGCCACATTCAACAAGATCAAAGAACTCAGTGTTGCAATGTTGCGGGGAGAGAACCTCAGGCCAGCTGCGTGTGATAGCGGCGGATATATCGAGGGTCGCGGAAAGAAATGGATGGGGATTTTTTTTCTTTTCTTTCTCTCTGTGTGCAGAAATTTGATAACATCCCCTTGACACTTGAGCCGTTTCGGATTGGCAGCTGAGTCTTGCCCTGGTCGCACCGTGCCGGATGCTCATTCACCCGTGCGTCGATAGAACTCGATTAAGCTTGGTGTCAATTTCCCGGCAGTGGTGCGCAATTCATTTGATCTACTTTTTCGTGACGGCTATCGGGAGAATGAACAAGTTTTGGATGGTTTTTGATAATACAAGCCACTACTAATTAATATTCTTGTGTATTTTACATTTATACTAATATTTTTCTATTTTACTTAAATGTCACAAAATTTATTTCCTTATCGGTATACGTCATGAGTAAATAAAGTACTTTATTCGTTCTATTGTACTGATTAATATTTGTTTTAAGCAATCACTGAAAGATGTTGTATTTTAATAAAAGTTTGTGATAACCGTACCTTAGGTTAAGAATTCTGCAGATTGTCAAGATCACAATAGAGGTACAATAACTGAGGTAATAATAATAATACCTTAAAAAACATAATCCAATCCCACTTTGTAATTACTGATAATGTAAGAGAGTTTAAATAAAGTTATTTACATCCAGATGATCGTCTTTCTTAGGGGCGGCCCGGTGGTGTATTTGGCAACGGCGCTAGGTCCCTAACACGACCGGACCGGGTTCATATCCCATTCGGACCGTCCCCCCGTAGCATGGTCTGACTAGCCTGCTACGTGGTAAAATTAGTCTAATACGGCCTGTTCCGTTCTAACATAAATAAAAAAAAAAAAAAATGATCGTCTTTCTTGCATGCGGATACAGAAATATCGCAACGAAATTAAAATTCTTCATCAAATTTATGCAGATTCATGCTTAATATTTAATGATATAACAAATCTGAAAGATACCTAAAGCATGCCCACTTGTTTCATGTTACTGTCGTCATAAAATCTTATGATTCACGCTTATTTAATTTACGCACATTGCATTCTCAATATCTGTTGCATGTTTGCGAAGAATATTTTAAAATTCTTTACACTGAAAAACAAATTTACCAAAGTTACGCCGAAGATGTAGCTGCTTTCGCAAACGGTACAAATGAAAGTAATGCTGTGTACCATTGCCAACAAAAGACTGTCTCAGGTTTATTTCCAATGGAAAGCCTTTCAACCGGTGAATACACGAGGACTCGGGCTGGTACAGAGCTGAGGGTCATACGAAACGTAACCGTACACAGTTTGCCAGCACGAACCATTCAAGTGTTATTGCCTTGTTTGCACTGAATAATTGAAAAACAATCACAAAAATATGAAACACATCTACCTATCCCTGGGTAGGTAACCGGAAGGAAAGGAAGCAAGGATCCCAGAAACGGTTTATCTTGAGAGATTGTTTTCGCACAGTGATCGGAAAGGTGATACTCGAAAAGGTACGAAAAAAAAGGGGGGAAACCTTTTCACATATCAATTTATCACTACCGGAAGCGTTGAAACGCTGTAATCATTTATGGAAACAGATTTATGAGAAATGCGGCCACTTACATTCATTCCATGCAATAATCAATATATGATTGCCAAAGGCAAATAAATCCCATCGCAGGCCAAACGTTTTGATTCTAGCAAAATCTTCCGCTGCACGGTACGTTCAAAACGGTACGATTTATGCAAGCAGCACCAGTAAAAAGCCTTACATATTTCATAGTGAACTTGCTCATTCATTCACCTCTCAGTTTCGGGAGGGTGAGCATTAAACCATTTCTTCCGCAAGCAAATATTTATCAATTTCTACAAGGTGTGAACCGGTTTCGCCAACGCACTGCAGCACCACTGCTGCAAGGTGGGGTACGTAGCTTTAGAGACGAACCAACACACAAAAGCAAAACACACCGGCACCTCATTGCATATTGATATCATCCAATCCAATTCCGGTTGACTAGCCTCTGCCTCGGTTCACAGAGGTTTCACTACTATATTTGCGTTCTGCTGCGGTAAAAATGTATCATAAATTTTGAGTCAATTCGAATGTCAAAATGCCACCCAGATTTGTTGCACAACAACAGCTACAGCAAACAAAATGGACCCCAACAACACCGACCGTGACCATGGCTTATGGTGTGTGGGGTCAAAAGCGTGGGCAAAAGTAAGGTTAGGTACGATATGAAATTTATCAACAGCAAGCAACAAACCCTTCACCGGGCAAAAAGTCGTTCGCCTTTCACCTGGTGTCTCCACTGTCTCTGGCCATTTTTCTGTCAATTTTATTTAGTTTAGCGCGTTTTTTTTTTTGGTTATTATGATCAAAACTGACTCACGCATTGGGGGAGTCGTCGCTTGAGAGCATTTGCCCACAGACACACACACGAGATCGGCAACTCAATTATGAGTGTATGATTTATGCTGTACGCCGGGCTCCATCCCCTGCTGTAGAGTAAACTGATTGCATTATTTATGAAGCTAAATATTTCACCAGTTTAGCCGCTCAGGCAGGCCCGTGTGTGTAGCCCATACACCTGACCTGGGCCGTGAGTATTTTCCAGGCCGAAACACTTTTTGCCCGCGCAATACTGCTGTGCGCGTACCCCGTATAAATATAAATCGCCCAATGGGTTGAGTAAATTTTCCAAAAACCTATTTATCCATGCCAATGTGGGGCGGTAGGGAGATGGGGGGGAGTGGGGGGGGAGAGTTTCCATTAGTCAACGAGATTTTGGGGCCGATAATTTTGGCACAACAAACAAAAACAAAATCGGCATATGAAAATGCAAATGTGCATTCTGCAACCCGTAAGCGATGGATGGCGTTTATTTACTCCTCAACGGTTCAACCGTGAGTTACCGTGGGGACGACTAGCGCCGGCTACACATTTAGAAATTGTTGCAAAATTGAATACGGTGTGGAATGCATCCAGTGGAATTGGTAAGGAAAATTAGCTTATTACGAGTAAATTAACAGCATGATTACATGAGCATAGCACACCCGTCTTTTACAGGGGGCCACCAGCAAAACGATAAACCATTCTCGGGTGAATTTTCGGGTCCAACAGCACAAGGGAGCACACTGGATAAATGCCGAATGAAAAAGCCATTTCACCAAACTCTTCGCAATTCAATTGCCGACGAGATGCCCATCTTTCGTCCCCGCTGAACGTATTCCAATACGAGCCCTCCACAATGCTCCATTAAGCACCAAGAGAAAAAAAAACAGGCCCTCGGCGGCCCAGTCCCAAAACGAAGCCAGAAGCCTTAGCCATTGGCCGGACGAGTCATCAGCATGCGTTTGGTACGTGCGAAAATAAAATTGAGAAAATTTAGCAGGAAAACGCAGAGAAAACAAAGCCAAAATGTTCCTCCCTTTGTGTCCCCAACCCCAAAACAGAAGAGTCTGTTTTTTCCCCTGCTTCTTCTGCTCTTTATTTGAAAGGTTTCCCCTCCCCCGAACGGACATAAGCGAGTGAGAGAGCAGCAGAAATTGGTAAGACGAAACTGGCGTGGAACAAAAAAAAAAAGGCGAACAAATTCGACATTTTCGGAAGTTTGCTTTCCGTAGCTAATCAAAATTTTATTAGGCCAATTTCGAACATCCGTAACGAAAACGAACCGAACCGGGCGGCACCCGCGTGGAGACCCGGACCCGGAGACTTCGGTTTTGTGCGCGGAATTGAGCAAACCGCCCTTGATTGGTAATGAATGTGGGGCGCAAGTAATTGTAGCGTGATTGGGAAGTGGTATGGCACCATTTTGGGGCCACAAAGGGGAGGGGGGGCGGGGGGGACGCACATAGTGCAGCCATAGCTTGCGCCCTTCGCGATTACAACTGCACCTGAAAGAAACAGTGCGGCCACAGCGCACACCGGCACCTCGTTCGTATCGTTTTCCATCTCGATCACGGTGGCTTCGTGGAAAGTGGCTTTTCCATTTTGTTTTTCGCTTAACTGGCACGTGTCTTAAGGTGGGCGCCAATTTTATGTTTTTGTCCACTCCGGAAAACGGAATTTGAAATTTGATTTAATTGAAGCAAGAACAGTGTTGCACAATGAGAGAACAAACAAAAAAAAAACAAAGGTAAATCCTCTTCCTTTTTCTCTCCTCGGCGCGTGTGTTATTCTATGTTATGTTAAGTTCTGCTCTTCAAATCACCATTAAAAGGGCTTTGCTCTCGGTGCTTTGCTCCAAAGAATTTCTTCCCCATTCATAAGCTGCTGACCTAGGGAGGAGGAGAAAACCTGTTTCTTTGCTATTTTTAGCACCGAACCAACCCAGCAC
>CM032177.1:30319013-30359302 GCA_018908115.1 Anopheles rivulorum | reverse complement strand
CCGACCGCGTGCGCGATTTCCAAATAAACTTTTACCTACCTCCAGAGCTCGGATATGTCTACGCTTCCCAAGCGAAAGGAATCTCCATTCCATTTTCCTAGGACCCGCACCCGTATGGATGAGTAATACCATAAAGGGTACGCGTTGCTTGAGCGTGTACCATACCCAAGGGATCGAGGTTTAATTTTGCGGCCGCACCGATAAGAAACCGATTCATTACCGTATTTGGGAGTTCAATTTCACGGATTCGCCGGCTGGAAGTTATTCAGGTCGTCCCGGCCGTGGAATTTCGCTGCAGCAAGACATTTAATCAGAGTTTTACTTTGGCGCTTGCACGTGTGCATGCATTACGAACGATTTCCCTTGACTCGGTTTTTGCTCGATACTGGGGAAGTTCAATTGTTTGGTGAAGATAACAAACTATTGGTTGATGTCTTAAGCTACTGCACAAACAAATGGATATAATATTTTTTTATCACCTTTCGTAAATAAATATTTGTCGTATACATACAAAAAATGCCAATCGATAACCGATAAAAATCATTCAATTGACAAGAAATAAAAATGATTCATGATAGTTGTTTACGCATCAATCATTTCATTTAAGTTAAATATTTTTGTTGGAACATTATCATATCCTCACACATCATGACATAACAAAACCTTATGATATTTGTTGTAGAAATTTATAATGCTTTTGCATTCACACTGTTTGTGCGATTTCTCTACTAGCTCACAGCTCATTTCGAACAACGGTAAAGTCTACAATCCGCCACCCATCAAAACAGTGAACCGCCTGAAGCAATCGAAGCTGGAACGAAGTGACACCTGCTAACATCCCTTGCCCTGTCGTAGTATCTGTCGATCGAATCGAGCAATAAAATCGAGATCAATTTAATGATGCGGCTCACCCAAACCGGCTCCGCAATAAAAATTACACCGACAGAGCGTCATCACCAACCACAGACCCCGGGAGTTTTTCCCGAAAGACCACCCCTGGGAGGGGGGAGGTAGCGGCTTTCCTCTGATTGACTATTCCGTCCCTCGCGGCAACCCGTCAGCCGCTGTCCGGGTGAAACTGACTGATTTGCTCCAATCGAAAGCCCATTCCCCACCCGATGTTGCACGGTTGCTAACTAGTGTCGCAGTGCAACCGATGCGCGCCCGAGCCACAATTTTCCCAGCATCCGAACGAAAGGGAAAAACCGGAAAACCATCCACATTGAATCATGTTTGCCGTAACATGGGCCAACTTGTTATTCGTTCGCAATCTCATGGGCCACAGTGGCCGGTGACGAGACCGTTCGAGTTAAACGCTTCCGAAACGATCACTCAACAACCGGTTTCCTGTGCCGCACGCTCTCGTCTTCAGTCGAACGACACACACACACACAACGGGTTTTAATCGTTCTTCCGATCTGGCGACACCAGGGCCCGGGTTGGCTGCCGGCCAACGAAACATTGGCGACACTGGCCAAACCCCTGCACCGTGCAGTGAAAGTGAATGTAATGAGAGAGAATTTGCCCGCAGACATTAAATTGCCGTTCCATCGTACTGGAGTGTTCCACACCGTGATTGGATGGGTCCGGTGAGCTTATTTTCAATCGTCGCGTTACGATTTGATAGTTTATCCATTTCAAAATAAATAAACGAAATTTACACAAAAAAAACGAGTAAATCCTTGTTGCAGTAGAGAGAAAGTAGAAATTTATTTTTAAAAAGGGCAACAGTAAAGAATATTTAACAAGCGCATTACCAAGCACTATCTGGAGGAGAATAAAAATGATACCGCCATGAGAATTTTTAGTAAAAACGAGCAACGACGCTTCTTAAGATAATCTTTATTCCTTTCACAATTTGCGTTTATTTGTTTCACTGTTATTTAGACAAGCATTTCATTCATCCTTTAAACTGTCCATTACGATGACCACTTAGCCAGCTGGATGATCCAACTATTCAGCATCCAACCTGCTTTCTTTAACGTTTCCTTTAGCGCAACACACTCATACACAACAGCTGAAATGCATACTTTTATTTTCCGCACGATCTTTTCGACAGCGTTTGGGGTCGTTTGCAAACAGCGTTCATTTACATTCCCAATTAAGTAATTAAACATTTAATTTCCCCAACCCGTACCGGCCGGTTGCTGGCGAGCGCGAACAACAACGTAAAGGTCAACGGGGTTGAAGTTTGTGTTTCCACTTTACACAACACAAGCCTCACATACACCGTCATTCGCGCACTAGTGGTGCAGGTGGTGGTGCTCCACTACGGAATTTTACACTGCACCATTAAAAGAACATTAATTTCAATTTCTGTTGACAGATTGCTCCCGACCGGCTTTCGACCATTGTGTGTAAAAGTGTTATGCCTCGTTCTAGGTCGGATGACGGATGGCAGAAAAAGATGAAACCGGATTGAAGATGAGGGTTTTCAGCATTCCTGGGTTTATGTTTCCCGCTGTATAACATTAGCAGCACATACAGACAAATACCCGATGGTTTTGGATTCAATAAGGTACAATGAACTTTATGACGCTCCAACGTTTTTTTTTTTTGGTCGGTACAGCAACATACCACAAAAAATAATATCAACACACCCCTAGTCTTATCGAAATTTTCCAAAACATGATTGATGGATTTGCAATCAGTTGTCAGCTTGTTTTGACAGGCTCTCAGTCGAGCATCAAGCGAAGATTTTCTGAACCATTTGACGAGTTTCCTGAAACACGATCATCATCATAGCCAATAATTAGGCACAACGCATGACTGCAACACGCCGACCCATCTAAAGCGAGGAAACAAAATTCAATCGGCCAAACGAATGTGATTGATTGCTGTTCAATTCTAGCGAAGGATTACTACTGTGGAATATTAGAAGGTGACCTTTACATGTTGATGGTCTAGTTATAAAGATTAGGAAGATTTGAAGTCGTGTAGGTGGTTGTTTTTGAAGTTGCTTACTATCACCATCATTCATGGCTGACCTAAAACAAAGCCTCTCACTACAGGACATTTGTCGACTACGAACATTGCCACCAAAAACTAAATAAACACCGCAACTTGTTTGTATACATCGCGCGTCATATGGTGGCAATGGACATTTAAAATATGTAGCAAGTCTACCGGTCAACCTTCGAGGGAAGACACAACCAATTTAATAAATACCTTCCAGCGCTTACCAGAGCTGCCCCTGCCGAGTGCGTCAGTTAAAGTTTTCGAGATAACGATGTAGGCGTTTGTGGAATAGTTCCATCATCGCCCACTCTCACGCACACACACACACACATTGACACCCAGGTGATACACCGAAAACTGCACAACCAAGCGTGCCCGCATGGACGCAAGAGAACCAACAACAAAAAACACAACCTGCAAAACCTAAACCTGGCATCTAAAGCTAACAAGCGACACCATTAGTGTACGCGCTCGGGCTTTAGCCACAAGTGCTAATTATGTTATTAAAGTAAGAAGTTCGAGCGTTCCGGAGATTTCGGGGGCAGTTTTATCACCATGCCGCACACGCCCACGATTATGGCCCGTAGCGTGCCGGTGCGAGAGAAGGTGTGTAGCCTTGACATTTAAAGGTGCTCCCAAGCTTTAAGCCTTCCTTGTTTATTGGGCAGGGGTTAGTTTTTGGATACTACATTATCTGGCGCCCAGGGTTCAGGGTGTGTCCACATGTCGTAACAGTGGTAAACCGGGCAGGAATGGCCAAACTTGGGTGCGAAATTCCACAACAGCTTACTTTCTACGAGATAGCCTCAGCTTTTCTGGATATTAAAATAGCTTGGAGTTGCGATTAGGCACAGATCCCAAGAAGTGTAACTGCTAGACATCATCGAAATAGACACTTNGCTCCCAAGCTTTAAGCCTTCCTTGTTTATTGGGCAGGGGTTAGTTTTTGGATACTACATTATCTGGCGCCCAGGGTTCAGGGTGTGTCCACATGTCGTAACAGTGGTAAACCGGGCAGGAATGGCCAAACTTGGGTGCGAAATTCCACAACAGCTTACTTTCTACGAGATAGCCTCAGCTTTTCTGGATATTAAAATAGCTTGGAGTTGCGATTAGGCACAGATCCCAATGAGTGTAACTGCTAGACATCATCGAAATAGACACTTGCTAAATGAAATCCACGAATTCCTACCAAGTGTGACATATTGTACAAGTACCGTCCGCTAGTTCAATATCTCCCAAAACTGCACACCTTTGTTGGTAGTGGTTTGTCGGCTAAACTGTACCACCGGGTAGGGTAAGGAAGATTTGAATTTCAAATAACTAAATGACGTCCCACACATAGTCACAATACGGCACCATTAGAATTGAGGGACAAAGCCTAGTCACCAGACATCCAGACATCCAGGTTTGCGCACAACTGCTGCCTCAGGTGCTTCCCAAGAGTGCTTATGGAGTGTATGGCACTATCATCATCAGTAGTCCATTACCGTCATGCAATTAGGAACCGTAAGTGGTTTTCAACCGCTCAATTGAGTGTTAGCGATGAATGGGATGATTTTAAGCTGTTCAACTGCCAAGACTGAAGTGCGAAAAGAGCTCTGTACGACGGGATAACACTGAATCTTCATTCCAAAAGAACGGATATATTCTATTTGGAAAAAGTATGCATATCTTGATGGTAATTGCATTGAATGTATAACTTAACCAACGAACAGCGTCGTCATATATCATTTTTAATTAATTAATTACAGTCTAATTTACGTAAATAACTCCCTTTTTCTGTTAAAGCTGCAAACAAAGCAGTTTTGCATATGCTACTCTTTCAACCTGTTCATCTTCATTCTGCTCAGTAATAAACATGTAGCATCATGGAGCTTTTAAATTTTGGGATGCCAAATAAAACCAACAACATCACACCACCGCTAGAACAATTTGACCCAGATGCCACCATTCCAATGGCACACTACCAGGTACGGTAAAGCTTCATTTCATAATTTAACAGCAAATTTAAGCCTCAAGAACAAACCCCTTTAACGAGAGAGAGCCACACCATTTCCGCATGAAAATGGCGCATAAATTTGGCCATCCTTCTGTCTACAAGCCAGAATACCACGACGGAATGAATGGGTTTCACAACCCCTATCGGCCTGCCCTCCATGCGGATGTATCACGGGGCAGGGGGGGGGTTCGGGTTTTCTCTGTCCCACCGGTGAGTCGGACAGAAAGTGCGTTCACGCGCCAAATTAAAGCTAATGGGCTTCAACCGCTGCCTGGCGCAAGTGCTAATGCGTGCTATTTTCCCCCGAGCGGTTACGTTCCAGGCAGCATTTTACTTCAATCATCTCCTCATCCGAGTGCGCCCCCACCGAGCGACCAGACATGGCAAAAGCGACCACGAATGTGACTGCTATTTGCGTACGTTCTGCGCCTGGTACGTGCGGATGGGTTGCGCCGCAATGGCGGCATGCATCCGATCTATTAATTCAGAAACAACGACTTCCGCTGCTGATCGTTGCGGTTGTACTGACGCGTTACGTTTTTTCCCCCCTATTTTTTCCATTCCTGCATACAGCATCGATTGTATGAATTTAATTAATTCACAGTAATCTATGCTAATAAACGGAATATAATTAGAATATTTCCATTACCTTGTGCAGCCCATGTTGGTGGAGATATACAGCACCAACCGAAAAGCTAGCTAACTACTGCTGCCATTCGAGCAAAACCACAGAATCTGTTTGAATTGGGTTCATCAAGTACTAATTAGAGGCAGGCTAATAAAAAAGAACACACACACACCACAGTTTCGCTACAATATTCAAAATCAATTAAACTATTGCACTTGATTATTGTCAGCTTCCGGCCACATTGTTACTGAATGACATTAATTAAACGGAATTTGCAAATCATATTGGTGGACGGGTCATAACGAGACACAAAAAGCCGCCACACAGCATGGGTGGTACAAATCTAACGAGCTGGCGACGAGTGCCGCCGCTGGTGCATCCGGGCAAGACGAGCACTGCATGATAATTGTTACCGGGTTGCAGCAGCTCGTAAGCACACACAGTGAGTGACGCCATCGTTGACCGACCACGTTTCCTAGGTGCGAAGGCGTGAGATGGCTCATCATGAACATTAGTCACTGTGTCGTTTTGGAGTTGCATTCACGCATTCCCGCATGACGTAGGTGCATCGCTGACATGTTGGATAGTAGGCATTCAAACCATTACGATAATGCCGATTGCCACCGCTGACATATAAACGCTCAAAGACCTTCGACTGTGAAGCACGGATTATAGTAAAAAATATCTCCCCAAACAGCCATACAGTAGACATCGGAATATGCTGGAATAGATTGAATATTAATTTACTGACAAAGTGATGCGAGAATGGCCTCGTCTGCTTCAGCATTATAACCTAAAGCGTGGTTCCACCAATCACACTCAAATCACCATAATAAGCTTGGATCGACTAGCGAGACAAGGTAAAACCTTGCACAGCACTAAGCCCCTGCCATCAGTTTATGACAGTTTTAATTGAATTATTACCACATCGTCATCATCGTCAACCGTTGTCTTCTGCGGCGAAAGGCAATGAGTCAATAACGACATTGTGTGTGGTTGGGCATATGGCGTAAAAGGCTAAATATGGTAAAAAGACCGACTAGTAGGAAGGGTTGACGCCCGCACATCTCACCCAAGGAACTTGCCCGTGTGCGTGATGCGCTTTAACGCACGACAGCTTCGAATGGCTTCCGAAGACAACTCCCGGGAGATAGCATNCCTGCCATCAGTTTATGACAGTTTTAATTGAATTATTACCACATCGTCATCATCGTCAACCGTTGTCTTCTGCGGCGAAAGGCAATGAGTCAATAACGACATTGTGTGTGGTTGGGCATATGGCGTAAAAGGCTAAATATGGTAAAAAGACCGACTAGTAGGAAGGGTTGACGCCCGCACATCTCACCCAAGGAACTTGCCCGTGTGCGTGATGCGCTTTAACGCACGACAGCTTCGAATGGCTCTTCGGAAGCCAACTCCCGGGAGATAGCATTTAAAACTGTTCGCTGCCATCGGGCAGAAAATGACTGCCTGATATCTGTGTCAGCAATTAATATCCCTCTATCGCGAGCATATCTTGGAGCGGTGAAAATTGACGTTTGATGTGCCGAGCAGCACATGTAAAAATTTATCATGCCATTCGTAAGGTAGATTGACAACATTGCCGTAATGCTTGTTAAGGCGAAAAGGTAATAAAGAACCCACGCGTCTTCAAATGTCAAATTATGAACGGTTTGAAGAATGGCTGTTAAAATACATTCTTTTAAACCAACGGCTTTGAATATAATATTAGCATTGTGCGTGTCCTTTACTGCTATTTTATCACTAAACACATATAATATTTCTTTTAAATATATTCCATGTTGCACCAACAGTTGACCCGTTCCGCTAGAGCTATAAATAAAAACAAAGGTTCTAGTTTTATGTGTTACGTTTACAAAAGAAACTCTAGAAGCATGAAAATGTCTCCAAAAAAAAAAGTACAAGCAAGGCTCTAAAAATTCACAACGCATTGCCTTACCGAAACAAAGTCGAAGACAATTGCTCTATTAACGCTGGGCGACATGATGTCAGCCGAAAAGCGATGATAAACACACTTCTTATGGATCTTGGCCCCAACCCACCCCGCCGAACATTCCATACCGACCCGACCCACCAAGAAAATGGGCTTGAGAAGAAGGTTGTAAAGTAAAACAAATCCTTCGCTAAAACCCAGGCGTCGTCGCGGCATCCTTTGGCAACAGTTTTCCTATCACACCACCAGGAGGGCAGCTTAGGAGCATCAACAAGACTGTAATGCACGCACAATGTTGCGCGCCAGCTATTATCCTTTATCGCGTCGTCATCTTTAACGGGCAGGACATTCATCACACGGGCGGAAGATACTGGGGCGACTTGTGCGAACAAGGCGGGCTCTCACGGGACGACGGACGGGCCATCATCTTCGGCGGGAGACACACAACGGCCCAACAACAACCACCGAAACTGTTCCGAGTTGGTGGGAGAGTTCTGGGGGTGGATTATGCCAGAAGGTGGAGGATGTTTGTATTCTTGAATTTTTATTTTCCTACCAATTTCCAGCTAGATGAGGCCATTCTTCTTCTTCCGTCTAGCGAGTTCCGTTTTGCACGAGAGCTTGCAGCCACAGTAAGTTCTCCGCAGTTTTTTTTTTTATTTTCACTTGTAGCAGGAGGATATTTCTCCCATTCTCCGATCTCTTCAAAAACCCAAAGACCAAAGCTAGGTTGGGGGCGGTTGTAATTTTAATGCCATAAATTCAGTTTTATAGCCCCATATCCCCTCCTTCCCGGAACTCCAAAGCCATCATGTCTTTGCCCCGCGGGCTTGTCGACGATTCCCGCAACGAGAACGCACAACAGGCGCAAACGTCCCGCCATGCGAAACAGGCTCTTTTTTGGGGTTACTCGGATGGATGACCCATCAGCTGGAAGTGATAATAAAGTACTGAGGGTAGGATCAAAGCAGTTCGCTGGTACACACAGTGAACTACTACAGGCATTCCCGTTTCATGATGAACCACCTCTCCTCTTCAAGGAACAATCAAGGTTTCAGACGATTTTTCGTCTGGACCTCTCTCCTTGTTTGGTTTTGCGGTCGGTCAATTCAACAAAACCACCACCTTCATCTGTTGGTTGGTCCGTCAGCCGGGAAGTATGATAATAAAATTAGATTCAATAAAAAATATATATATACGACAGCATAATTAATCATTTTTATTACTTTGGACGCACTTTTCGGACGGATTTTTTGCTGTTCCAGTTTGTTGAGATGCGTGTACTGGAACGTGTTGGACAATGATCTCAACACCAGCGACGAGAGGCAAGGGGACTGAAATTTCAACCTAATGGAAAAATCGGTAAAATCTGTGCGAGGAAGAACTCCTCGCAATTCACAGTGAAGCTTTTTGTTTTTATAATTGTGTAGAATACAGTTACCAAGATACTGGTTTCTCAAGCTATCTCAGTTACTTTTTGTGCATCAAACTCACACAATTAATTCCTTTTTCATCGATTGTCGCCTAATAGCGCTTAGATTTTCCATCCAAATTGGTTAAAACAAGCTTCATTTGACCTACGATTAAAAACACCAAACGAATAACAAACCAGGTACAGGTGTCTTCACGGCACTGGCCAGCACTTCCGGAAGTGTGTGAGACGAAACTGCACCTTATAGGAGTGACTTCCGTCATTGGGGCCACGGTTACCCTCATTCAATTTCCGTGTTCCCTCTCTCTCTCTCTCTCTCTCTCTCTCCTCTCTCTCTTCTGAAATTGCCCCCAAATAGCAATCTGCGTTGCCATGTCCAGCGTTGCAATAATCGCACACTCCGTGTTGTGCAATCTTAGCCGCAATGTGACTATTACCATCGCACACGAGCACACGCTAGCGATTCACGGTTCGAGGTTAAGTAAACGCATACAGAAAGACGGCTACCGGGGGCTAGAATGTTGCCTTAAGCCGTATGCTGTTGTTAGCCCACCAATGGAGAGTCACGCGATGTACGGCAACGTGTCGGAGGTACAAACACAATGCCCTTTTACGAATGGTGCACCTTTAGACCTAAACGCGACCAAACGGGTATCTCGCACCGTTAGATGCACGATCGTGTGACTAATTAATTCAAGATCGACCATCCTTGACCACACCAAATGATGGAATGCAGTTGCAGAAGCCGCCAGGGCATACATCACCATCGATCGGTTACAGACCGAAAGATGGTGCAAATGTGTGTTTGTTGATTTTCGCGTATCTAGAGCACGGCAGCATATGGTGTTATGTTCCAGTTGAACTCCCCTCCCATCTATGTGCTAGATTCGCTCTCCTGTAGCAGTGATACTTGTTACAAAACATTTCCAAATCATTCCACTGCATATTACTCCAGCGAAGCAGCACTTAAACCAAATAAACCGTCCAAATTCAATACACTTATAATGCATTTCGGGTCTGACAATTTATGACCTGAGGCAAAATATTGCAACATAAAGCGATAACTTGCTGACAGCGAGATAAGGATTGTCACATTTCAAGAAACACGTAATCCTCTAGCTTAGATTAGACAACACAGCTTTATCAAAAAAACGCCGCCTGTTGTGCTGTAAACTCTCGGAAGTGGAATACTCGTTGATAAGCAATCTGAGCAAAAACTTCTGAAGTGTTTTCACTTTCACAATAATCAGTTTCAATCAAGCGTGCAATAAATTCCTAAACACTGATTCACAATGTCGTGACGTGTGGACTTCAATTGACTTAGGTGAATGGGTTAATTTCTGATTTAAAAAGGGTTTTGATGTTGTCCAATGATGTTTGTGATAATTAAAACATACTTAAAACTATGTCATACGGATTATTGTTACTTTTATTAGGCACTTGTGACGACGTAATGACTAGATGCCAACCCTGTTTTTGATAAGCACTCAATTTCTTCTGAATTAAACTACAATCTGACATTGCTATTAGTTTTTCCTAGTTATTTCCTTTCTAGTCTTCAATTCTTCAATCCCCTCGCTATTATTTTAATAATCAGATTTTCACCAAGGCCACCAGTTTAAACGCGATTTGATCCTTGAACTGCAGCGTATTACACCGCGGAGCTTTACACAATTATATGGGACGAATTTCAATATCGATAGCACCCACTTCCCGATATTAGGATTCTAAAAATCAAAATCATCAACCTCGACCATTATGATTCAAAAAGTGTCTAATCAATTCCAAACACCAGAAACTTTGTTAAAATTTAATATTTACGATCATAATAATAGATATTCAACAATAAAACTCATAGTTACTACCATGATATCTTCGTAGGCAGTCTAATGTCAAGACACTTAAGTCACTCCAGAATTAACTTTTGTAAAGTATAGTTATGTCTTGGACTGTAGCATCTTTTTAAGAGGTTGAGAGAGAAAAACGAAAACCACTTGTAACGCATTGCAGCATAGTTACAGTACATTGTCTAGAGAGATCAACGACTAGCGCACGTCATGAGAAGGACACCAAAAAACCTAGTCTCCTTAGACAGAGCAAAGAAACTGCAATAACGATCCAGCGAGAAAGTTACATTATGTCTCTGAGAATAACTGCATATATTGCATACGGGCATTACTATTGTACTGGCAAAGTCTGCGACTGTTCTCTGCCAGAGGTCCTGGAGTACATAAACTATGCTGTCCATCGTTGGACAAACAAACAATAAATATTGGTTAACATCTTTGCAATACATCAAACCAATGTTCTTATTAGCGAAAACATGCATATTTACTCCAATTACTTCAGTTCCACGGTTCAGGATTTCCCCCATACTCATCTCAACTAACTCAACACAACAGACGCATGATCTTACTTTCTACGTTGAAACAACCGATGCACGTAAAGCCTTGTCACAGCTGGAACCGCTGCCCGCCAGCTTTCTTGCCCGCTGCTACACTAAATCAAAACATTAACCAATTAATTACCCCCACCGATAGTAACATGCGGTTGAATGTAGCCGGTTCTCTCTCTTTTTTTCCCTGTAAATCTTGCCTTGTTTCTACCTCATTTATGTACATTGCTGTCTTGTGTTTTCTCCCCCCCTCTTCTTTGCGTTTGTTTTGTTGCGCTTTCCAACTCGAAAGTCAAACCCGGTCCATCACACGCTGGTGTTGTGTGCATTGTTTTGTACAAACACATTTTTCCACTTTCGCGATCGCGTCCTCTCGCACAAACGGTGCGTAGGTCTCCTCCTTCTCCTTCTGCAGCCGCCAGCCAGACGCTAAGGGCCGGTTTGATCCGCGCAACGAGCCGCGCAATTAGCAAGTTTAAGTTGACACTTACAGCCTCTGCCTGGCCGTGGCCACCAAGATTACTCATTCCCTTTCACCGTGGCGGTTCAGGTTGTTCCGGTGCTGGAACCCGCGCGCGAACTGAGGCGAAACCAAAACACATGAGCAACCGATGCGCAACGCTTTTTGCTGTCCACGTTAAGGTTTGGTTGTATCGTCTTCTTGAAGCGGTGAACGATTGTGCTCGACTCCGGAGGACCACCTCCAGGCAGGCAAACTGCCCCGCGTGTGCACAATCATGCCAAATATTTGCCATTGGCCGGGCTGGGGCCAATCTTTGAACGTGATGATTGCGTACCGTCGGAGGCCACGAGCGACGACAACCGTTTGTTCACCTCTTTGTAATGTTCTTATTTTGGGTTGTTGATTAGGTGTGTGTGTGTATTTCACACTGCTACATACAAAATAACGTTTCAACCAACAGGAAAGAATGGGTTTTAACATTATGCATCATAATACTGGATAAATGAATTCTAAACATTTGAATGTACGTGCTTGAAAAATGAATTTTCTCAACAGTAAATGTGTTTAAAAATACAATTTTTAAACAAAACACATGTTTAAGGGTAAAACACCAAAACAAAAGTACTGTTACGGCCAAGCTTGAGTCTAGTATTACAATGTTTTCTCAGGTTATCTTAATCGACCCACCGAACATCTAAACAGGAATTGCAATGTAAAGATGAATTTACTAAACCAACCTGGTGGATCATAGCCCCCAAACAAGAAGCAAACACATAAACGATAACTAATCAATAAATCAATGAAATGGTTCAATAAGTAATAACAATGTTTCTTCATCTTCACCGATTTTCACTGCCGCGTACGTTTCGGTCGGTGTGTTCGGACACAACAGCTTCAGCAAAATGCTTTAAAAAAAACACACGTGATACACAAGCAGTGGTATCATCTTTTACAATTGTTATCTTAATAATTACTCCAAACGGCCGACGTAATTGTGCGCTGACCCTGCCCTGCCATTAAAGCGCAACAAAA
Source organism: Anopheles rivulorum (assembly GCA_018908115.1). Lineage (NCBI taxonomy): Eukaryota > Metazoa > Arthropoda > Insecta > Diptera > Culicidae > Anopheles > Anopheles rivulorum. Next base: position 30,346,438 of record CM032177.1, on the reverse strand, counting down.
TGCCATCACAACTGGTATCATACCATTACGTGTGGAAGGCAATTCAAACTTTTTTTTTGTTTGTTTCGCCATTCTTCCCCATATCCATTTCCTGTCCCAAAACGGAACGGAAAAAGGTCGCCAGGCAACAGTACACCAGCCGACGGAAATCGCGACTTTTTTTTTATTATAACTTACACCTTCACACTCATCTCTCACTGGGTGGTGAGAGGTGTAATGCCCCCCCCCCCTCCCCCTACATTCGCCATCAGCATGCATCATTCTCGCGAGTTCCACTTCACTTTTATGGAGGCCAGGGCCGATGATGCTAGGCGGGTGTGTGAATATACTCAAGAGGGACCTGATAACACTGGTTCGTATTATAGAAGTAAAAATAAAGAAAACATGCGATGAAATAAACACGAAATACTCAAGGTAAACCAATGAGTAATGGAGATATACACACCAAAACCACCACCCTCTTTGCAACGTGTAAGAGGGCTGGTTTTACACCAGTTTAGCCAACGTCCAAGCGCCAAAATGCAATGTTTTTACTTTCACGCTTCCACCGATCCACCCGATGACGAACTCTACGTGTTGACAAACGATTCGGGCGATTACTAATAGCGCCCTCGTAAAATTTCTATATTAAACGCATGGCTGAACAAGCCACACCGGACCCCGCTTGTGGTGCTTTTGTTTGTGTTGCTCACCAACATACCACGGGGCGGTGGCTTCCGTGGCCGGCTGATAATGCGTGGCCGATAGGAAATGACCCATTTGACCGACCGCGAAGGTCGCTAGGATCGATTGTGTGGCGGAAACAGTCTTGTACGGTGGGTTGTCAGCGAATCAATTAAGAAAACAAAAAAGCAACAAACAACTAAATCAGATTACAAAGAATGTGCAATGCATTCCTGGCTAATGGGGGACATGTTTTGGTAGGCAGAATAAAGAATGTTTGTATTAGTATGACCATTTCCTGTTTCATCAACTTTGGAAACAGGACAAAAATTTACGATACATTGTGTGTGTGTGATAGATATTTCATAAATACTTAATTGGGAAGTTCCACACCAGAGCGTTCTTACAATTAGGGCGTTGTTTAGTTTTTTTTGATAAATTGATTTAAAATTACAGTTTATCTTTTGCTTCCTACTTGATTCTAAACAATGTTCGTGTTGCGCCGTGGCCTGTAAAATCGCTAACGATCGCGATTAGATATTGTCACACCTTAAGGGATATTTTTCAAAATATCTTTGCATTGCTAATGGATTTGCAATCACTATCGATAAAATAAACTGAGAAACAATGAGTGTATTTTGTTGATATTTTGTTGATTCACGTAAATTTTTTCTGTTGAGAAAAGCTTACTATCTCTGCTCCAAACGTGCGATCATCTGAGTTTAAATCAAGATTTGAACTTCAAATTGTTACCCGCATGCACTGTTGAACCGTGCGTTACCAACTGTCCTATTTGAGTGACAGATGAAACACACGAATGAAAGCAATCATATTCGGACCCATACCACTATCTAGTAAGAATCTTCCATGTAAAGATGCACTAACATCTTTTTTTGCAAAAAGAATGTGATCGTATGACGATCGTAACCTCGCTTTGTAACGTATATACGATCGTCCACAGTCCAATTGGTTAACCTCGCCTGTCAACTTCAAATCAACTGTATGCAACACACGACCAAACGGGGCCAACCCAACACGTTGCTGTTGATTTGTGTATGAAAGGCGGTATGTACAAAACATTTACACCATAAAAGACATCCCTTGTGCCAGTCACAACATTTCGTCTGCCAGCAAGATACGTCCAAAAGCTTTTCCAAAAATGGCGTCGAGCGAAAGACTCGTGCCATCCTGCAAAAGCGAAACAGATACAAAAAGGGCACCGGTACACCGGTAAATGGATAACAGGCATAAACAAACCGAACGATAACTTGGCGTTATGCGTTACACACGCCATGACAAGTAAATCCCGCACCTACATTGGTGAAGGCCGTTTTTTGGTGTACGTCACAACCCCAGGCCGGGCCAGGAGCCCGGCTTGCCCCTTGCCATTTTGCCCAACCCAAAACAACAAAAAAAAACAGGTACTCACCTTCGGATCGAGTAGACAGCGCTCGAGACTGTCCTCGCGTTGGCCGCTACCCGGTCGCTGCCCGTTGCTGTCCGCTTCCTGGCGCAAACGGGCCCGCTCGACGCGCACCAGCGTCGGACTGTCCATGATGGATGGTGTACGGCTTGGCGGGCCGGAATTCGATTCCGACGTGACCCGCATTTTCCCGTTGAGCGACACCTTGAACGGATTTTCGTCCTGCACGGGAACACTAAACGCGACCGACACGCGATTACACACAAGATTCCAAACGTGAAGTTAAGGAAGAATTCTCGCACCCTTCGGTTTGCACCTTCTTTTTGCTTGCCACGAGCAAAACCGCAACCTAAAATCTCACAACACGACAGCACTATTCTTTCTGCTTCGTTTTTTTTTTCGCACTCACTCAAAGCTTTCTGTGGCAATTATTTCCCTGTGGCCAGATTTCGCTTACTTTGCAGTTGATTACATACACCTTTCTCCTGCAAAAGGCAACGGGGCGCGTGTGTCTGCAACAAACGATTGAGCGAGAATTCGCCTCCACCACTTAAATTGGATGCACTTCTTCACTTCTTAATTGTACACTCGAACGACACTTGGCGCTAACTGGTATTAAAGACCCTTAGATTTAGCTACGAAAAAAAAGACCCCTCACTGTTGTTCGTTTACGATCCTAGCACACACTTTTTTGCTTTGGAATGGCTGGCAACACTTCCACTCCAAGAAAGCACTTCCGCTCGAAAGTGAACGGAAATTTAATGGACGAGATTTGGCGATTCTGGCCCCGCGCACCTCTCTTCTGTGAGATTAAACGAGCTGACGACACCACACTTATGGGACACTTTCCCAGGACACGAATGGCTAACAATCTGGTACACTACTCAGCACAACGTCCAGCATCCGGTGGTAGTTGGTATAGCAGGAAGCCGCTTGAAGGCAAATATTGCGGACTGGCAGGGGAAATGTTGAAGAAGCAATTCCAATATTTTGCTCACTCGCCTTAAAAGCCTAGCAACACATGAGGCGCGCCTGTTGCTTGGATCACAACCACAAAACACACGCGTTGATAATTTTCGTTCGAATTCGTTACTTAATCATCATTTTCTGATGCCGATTCGCTGATAAGCCGTAGCTGCGAACTGGCCCGGAGCTGTGCACTTTCGGCGTGGTTTCTTTTCTTCATTTTACACCACCACACACACCATCCACAATGCAATCCACTGATGAGCGCACAATTTCAGCCCGGTTTCAGCGATTTTCTTCTTTCGGCAAACTTTTCCGGGGCCTTTTCCTTTTCTTTCTTGCCTTTGGGCTGAAGACCACGCTGATTCCACCTTTTTACTGGGGACTGGTCAATTTTTGAGTGATTGTTTCTTTATGCTCTGCTCGTTCCGGGGTCTTGGTTGCCTTTAATGGTTTTCACTATCCATTTGCATTATTTTCCGCCCGGTCCTAGGTATTATCCGCTGGCTATCCGGTTCGTCACTATCGGGGGCGCTATGGTTGCTGCTACACAGCCGTGCACGTGCTGCATGCGCTTGCGGTTGCATCCATTCGCGCAAATCCGTGTAGCAAAGCAGTCTGTTTGTACGCGGCCCGCGTGATCACGCGCGCCCGGTCACCTTTTTTTGCTTGCACACCACACGGCCGGGGGGGTGGGGTTTTGGGATTTTTTTTTATTATATCGCGTAGCCTTTGTTTCTTGGAACGCCGATTGCGCTTGCACAGCTTCTAATCAACGCCGCCTAATCTTGCTCTCACCTGGCCTGGTAAGGGGTGGGGGGGATATGGAAGAGATATATGAAAAAGAAAAGAAAAACACGATTGAGTAAATCACCCAAAAGGTGGGAAAATCAGTGCAAATGCAAAGGGGCGTGAGCCTTTTCTTTTTTGTTTTGGCTGATGAGTGTGGATTGAAAAGTGATCGTGGTGAGTTACAGGAGTGCAAAACAAAAATTTCTTCATTTCTCTCAAATAATATAAAGTGATCAGGTGGAACAATTTTCATCGTAAAAAACCGGGAAAATCTTCTGCATTGATAACTTAACTAACAATATTGTAGCTAAGGAGTTATGTTCTGTGAAATACTGATTATAAGGATTTGACGTTTCAACTCACTCACTCTCATACGCTAACACGACTAACTCTTTTGCCTTTCAAATCACTCAATAAAAGTGAAGTAAACGTGTCTTGCAACTGCATTAGCATATAAGCACGCAATTAGCGTAAAAGTTAAAGCGTTTGCAATTTGAATTGGAATTATATCACCCTGTTGGAGTTATTTCATTCGATAACATCAAATTTTGTAGCGTAAATTGTAGGTAAAAGCGTAAGAAAACATTATAATATCAAAGTTGGAAGGATAAAAGTGAATTGTATTATGTTTTACACCTTTTGTTTCATCTCTTTAAGCCTTTTGATAGGAGACGTGTTACTGCCAAATGTACTTTTCGGTGCAAACTTTGTCAGATTCGTCATAATTTTAGGCCTTTTTAAGATTTAATCAGTAGATTAAACAGTACAGGGTGAGTGTTTCAAAATTGCAGACATTGTTTTGGCTTCTTCATGAGTTACATCATGATAAGTAATATTTATGCATGTTTAAAGGTTAATAATTAATTTATATTTTTTCTAAAACATACATTATGTTTGTAAACACGAACTGCTTGTTAAGCAATTTTATACAATTCCATAATTATAGCATCTTTCAGAAACAACCACAAACGTATCCTCGCCAAAAACGTTTCCATCCAACCAACCAATAAAAAGGACCTTGGGTTAAAAGGTACATCGTGGAGTTTTCCACCTCGAGATTTCCGCGCTGTGATTCACCACCCCCGCCGGTTGACCGTGGCGAAAGACAAGAAAAGATAAACACCGTTTCTTATGGCCGTCAGGCAACAAAAAAAAACACAAAGGTATAGTGTTATACTCTTTTTCCGGCTTTTCTTTCTCCGGGTATTTGGGGCTCCGTATTTTACCCGGGCCGCCCCAACGCCACCACGCAAATGGTGCAACATAGATGAATCTTACCTACCCTGCGTTGGCCACTAAAAACGTCCGGAACCGAAAGAAAAGAGATAAAGGAAGCAAAAAATAGTTGGAAAATTTCGCTCATCAGTTTCAGTGTTCAGGGTGGTGATGTTGCGCGCCTTTTTTTTGCTTTCCTTTACTTTACTTTGGTACTAGTTTCATCGCAACATACCGCCACCGAAGGAAATGCATTTAACGTGGCACCAAAAAAAAACGAACTGTGTTTATACACAGCTTTTCTGTCCATCGCTTTGTGGGCCAAAGAGCCGAACACATTTGGGTTACTTGTCGTTGCTGTTGTTGTCTGTGTTATGCTGCTTTCCTTAAACCAAACCGCTTGGTTACCGCGTGCGCGGTACGCTTTATCTTGTGGCGCTAAAACTTTTCCACCCTCCCTCCCCATGTGGATGGATTGCGGGTGTTTTGGTGAATGTTTTGGTGAATGTTTGGGGATTTCGATTCTCTGTGTGCGTTTTTTATTTTTACTCTTTATTTCGTTTTTTTATTTGAATAATTGTTCCGGTCCGCTTTTATTGTCTTACACACAAAAATGTTGGCCAACCATAATCAACACACCAAAACGCAACACGCTCGCGCCCTACCCCCTTCCCATATTTCTTTTTAAAATGAAAATCCATCATCCGTTTTCTTTGCCTGTTACTTGTTCTTCATATCTCTCTGTTTATCGAGCTAGCCATTTGGATGCGGCTGACACAATACAAAAAAAAACAAGAACAACCACGAGTAAAAACGCTTGGGCACACGATAGCACCCATCCAAACTACCGATTAGATGACCGATGGACCCGGGAACGGTTAAAATGGTTACGCCACCCCATACATGCCACAAACCCTCGCCCGTCCCTCCGACAACACCCTTCCTTCCTCCTCCCCGGAAGTGGCCCCCAAGTTTGAGGTGGTCGCGTATGGGGTCGCGTGCTAAGAACTCGCGCTGCTGTAGAACAGCAGTTGCAGTAAGATAAGCCCGTGGCAGGTCCGTGGCTGCGGAATTGCGGTCACTGCGTATAACTTCACTCGGAAGAAGCAAATTATTTTGCTTTAAAAAGACCCGTTTCCGACAAACACTGCGGGTTCACACAAGGGTCTTGCGTTTGGACAAATGCACATGTTGGGTCTTTCGAAGGTTTGACTCCATTTGTCCTTGGTATTATGTTTTCCGGAATCTATGTAACGTTAATGGCCGAAACCTGTGTTTGCGTCCCAAAGGAGAGGCAAATAGAGAACCTTCCTCAAGGCAGTATTGAACGATGGGTCATGTTATGCACTCCGATACATTATGATTACAGGTGCAGTATTCTTCAAATCAGTGATCATCAAATTTGAAAACATAAAATTAAGACGGAGTACTACAACTGGATGACTACGGGCTACGCTTAGAATAGCTTTACAGCGTTACAGATGAATTTGCTGTAGAATTATTGTACAGAATGTAAGAATTTGGAGGTTGGAATAATAGAGAATCTCGCGATCTTCTTGGACCAACAAGATCGCGAGATTCTCGAGTCAGCTAACTCCTCGTCAGCAACTTCTGACCCTTGTCTTAAACTATCTGGATTTAAACGTTTTTGTTGGTGATTACTTAAGAAACATTTTTGAAGAGTTTTGCATTACATTTTAATGTTAAGAAATTATAAATTTCACAGTAAATGCCATGCACTAGTAAAGGTGAGATTATCCCAAAATTTAACGTAGTTGGAAAAACTAATCCAAACGGACAGATCCGGTAGTTCTAGTGTAAATTGGTAAGGATTTCAATCGACATAAAATATAAATTTCAGTATCAAACATACTAAATCATTAGAATCTACAATCAAAATAGATCATTACTAACACCACTTTACCCGTTCTGTTTATGGCAATTTATGTCATGTCGCCTTTGAATACGATTTAAAAATGTATGACAAAAAAAAAGTAGTACACATGCCAATCGGAGGAGAAACAATTTGCCAAATGCAAAGCAAATCAGCAAAACACTTAACCCCATCTTCAAAACAAAAGCAAACAAAAATCAAAAAAAATTACAAGTGCCCCGGGACAAACGAGCTTACGAGCGGTGATGTCGAAATATGAAAACAAAGCAAAGAAAGTGACGCTGCTGGCGGACGGATTAAGTGTCTTTCTCTTGCAATTTTCCGGAAAGATGAAAATTTCTGATAAGCGCCATTTACGATCCGCCACCATTTCACCAGTTGGTGTGCCTTTGGTGCTTTCTAGTGCTTTATCAACACATGTTTTCCTCGTTCGATGTATCGGCCTAAAATGATAAAACGAACCCAGAGCGAGTGGTCCCCATTTTGCGCATCGAACGATTGCAGTGGAGTATTTGGGCGGAGGAAAACAAAATATATTTATCCGAAACTATAACATTTTTATGGCATGGGGCTTGCTCTCGCACCAGAAAAAAAAACAAAAACCTCGAACACGATGCGTAAAGTGCATAAAAATGGCCACAAGAAGACAAATAAGAAGGAAGGAACCAAAAAAAAACAGACGTACAGACAGTGTGGCAGAAAAATATGTACGAATTGTGTGTATTTCCAAGTGTATGAAAACGTGGAACCCGGGGCCTGGGTCGGGATGATGCGAGACGATGAAGAGAATTACTTTCTTTTGCTTTTCGTTTCGGTGGCCCAGTTCCATCATATGCGCACTTCTTGCGTCCCACCATGCGTTTGGTTCTCCTTTTTCCGCCCGGGTTGGTGTATTTGGCTTTCCTTTTTTTTTCGGGACCACGGCACAGTCCAGTGGCAACGGTTTGGTCGTGGTGGTGCCGCCTTCCATTCCGAAAACACAAAAAAATATGCCAAAATGTGTGGCTCTTTCGCTTTCTTTAAAGCGACACCAGCGGGAACGGGCGGTATGAAGACCGGCGATGAGGATGTATGGTACAGAAAATTTGCCACGAGAAGAGCCCGGAGAAACCTCTCCCGGGACACATTTTCTACCGGAAGAAACCGGAAGAAAACGAACAACGGAAGAAAGAATGGTGACGGAGGGCAACCATGTGTTGTACATTTGTTGTACACTTGGCGTTCGCCGAACTCGTTCACAAATCGTTTCGATGGATAAATGGCTGTATTGAAGCGATTGGGTGCGAAAACAAGAAAGCTGCAACTTGTTTCCTGCGTGGTGTAAATTTCGCGATCACCAAAACAAAAAGCAATATCGAGACATTGGAAATAATTGGAAAGAGATTTTACAAGTTGACTGAAACTTGAATATATTAGTGATCAATCTGATCGCGATCGCATGATCCGCAGCAAAAGATTATTTTTACTTACTCGGCAACCTCAACAAAATGCAACAAAAAAAACACAATCAATTTGTCTTCCATCTCCTAGGCAACCACAAATGTGTACAGTTCGAGTAAGCATCGCTTCGCAAAATGCATACAGACGTACCGCACACACAAACCACGCAACATCCACAAGGCCAGTGTGTAAAACCGCAATCGAACGGGTCAATTATCACACAATGCATTATTTTCTTTCTCCTGCTTCCACAATTCCAATCCAAACTGCGATTCGATTCGATTCGTCTTGTTTTTAATTTGCACAAATCGTTTGGCTCTCGATCTGTAGGTTGCTTTGCCTTTTTCTTTCTCTTCTTACACCGGGGCACGCAATCTGACGTTTGATGTTGGTTTGTTTTGATTATTGTTTACCGTGTTCTTGCTTTCATTCTACCGCATTCGTACCACGATCACACCACCGCTCGAGACCAAACATTTGCACAGGGGCACAAAGAAAACACATTCCAGTGCGGACACGAATGGGAAATGGTAGACAACGAAGAAAATCTTTTTTTCGCTTGATGTATCTGTGAAGAACACGGGCAAGGGGCGAATAAAATGAACAAACCTTTTTTTTTATTTATGCTCACCTTCTTCAGGGCCTAGTGGGCAAGCTTTCAAATGTTTGCTGTTTGCTTCTTTGCTGTCTGGTGGCTTCACGAGCCCTCGAGTGGTCACTGACTCACACGCAACAACGATACACAGCAATGGAATGTCGAAGAAGATACACACGAAACGCACGCACTAACCGTTTGACGGCACACGATTAGCACGATTCTGGTGTACACACGCGCGCGTATTATCTTTCGCTCTATACCACCGTCGTACGGTACACACGAATTGATCGACACGAAATTCAAAATTGTACTGTGTAACCTCGGTACGATCCTACAGTTGGGCTTATTACACCGGTTTGATGATTCTACACTACCCCGCACACGCTCAAACACTCACGCACAGCACGGAATTATGAGTAAACTTTTCATTTCTTCTTCTGATTTTCCAATCCACTTTTTGATCACACTGCTTTTTAATTTGCGTTTTATTGTTTGAGAAGCAACTGCAGTGCTGTAGCTCGACCAATAAAACTCACGCAAGAGCAGTTTTAATCCGGTGCTTTTTACGAAATCTTCGCGTGCACGGTGAGCTTCGAGACGGATGATTTGCGTGGCGCGCTTGATGCAGCTCGTTCGACCGGCCGTCACGCAAAATAAAATAAAACTGACGTANAAACTTTTCATTTCTTCTTCTGATTTTCCAATCCACTTTTTGATCACACTGCTTTTTAATTTGCGTTTTATTGTTTGAGAAGCAACTGCAGTGCTGTAGCTCGACCAATAAAACTCACGCAAGAGCAGTTTTAATCCGGTGCTTTTTACGAAATCTTCGCGTGCACGGTGAGCTTCGAGACGGATGATTTGCGTGGCGCGCTTGATGCAGCTCGTTCGACCGGCCGTCACGCAAAATAAAATAAAACTGACGTACAATCGTTTGTTGTGTTGTAGCGGTGGCTCAAACCAGCCGAGTGAGGTTCGGTTCGGAAACGAACACCCGAAGCTTGCTAGACTCGTTCATTCGGACTGGTGCGAAAGAAAGAGAGTGGGAGAGAGCGAAAGCACGATCGAGCCGAACGCTTCCCAGTAATGCTGTGCGCTTCACACCAGTTGCAAGCAACGCTGCTTGTTTACTCCCTAGCGCTTGGTAAAATAATTTTCTATCCCTATATTTGCGATTAGAAATTGCATATTTGTTTTAAAAAATTATATCATCTTTCAAAACATTAAATGCAGACTTTTCGTTTAATATAGTGATGCATTTCAATCATTCCAAGACTATGCTCCATATCTTCCCAGCAAAACGTGTTCTACCATAGTTCAGTGTAAATTATGTTCCACGGTAGCGAATAAAGCATCAGCAGCTCTTATTAAGCTTGTTACGCTTAGTCAAACATTGTTTATGTTCAATTTTGGCGAAATTAGTTCCAAAGTAACATAAAGTTAGTTTCCTGTGCGCCAAAAAAAGATAAAAGATAAAGAAAATTATTAAATTAAATTTTCGGTCTCTGATTTACGGTATTGAATTTATAAATATAAACGTTTTCATTAAATATTTCTCATGCACTATTTTAAATATTTCGTGGTCTCTATCTTGGAATAAAAACCTGTTTATACCATATTAACCTGTTTTGACCCATTTTGCATTTTGGAGGTGATCAACTGTTTGTTACGAAGAATTCAATATTTTTAGTATAAAAATATTTAAACCAAGTAGGAGCCACCCTGTAAAGCTTTCAACAACACCACAACAATCTGGCTACAGTTTGTGGTCCATTACTGTTTATGAAACATTATGACCGAATCCAGTACAAAAACATGTTGCAAGCCTTAAACCGTAATCTATACACGTTCACGTACTGTCATTGATGTCAACAAAAAGAATGTGTGTGTGAAGCGAGGAGAAATTCTAAATTTTTCACGTAAAATCTTTTGGGATACATTAAGACAAATCACCATCAATTATAAATAGTGAAACCAAATTCCATAACCGAGATGGCTGCGGTGGACGAGTTCAACAGCTGGCTCAGCGCTAAGCTGCGGGCTTCAAAGGCAGATGTCAGCGTATTTGGATCATATATTACCGGTATCCTGGAAGGCGATGAAAACAACGAGGAAAAAGTGGAAGCTTTGGAGGGCATCCTTAGCGCAATCATTGTACGTTTGTTTAACCGAATTTGGTGCATGCCGTAAAGATTGTAAGGGGCTGGGAAACGGGTCATCCAATCCATCGTGCATGTTAGAATGGTGGTGTGATAGGTATAAAATTAGCGAATCAACTAACACATCGGCTATTTCTGTCCCATGGTACCAATGCTGGTGCTGGCAAATATCTACCTACGATAGGAAACAGATCTGGAACCTTTCATCAAAGAGATCCTGGACAAGTGGAAGACTTGCCACAGCCGAGAGGCTGAAGCTTCCAAGCCCAAGCTCGACGTTGAAGTACAGTTAGCCAAATTGCTGGAAGGACAAAAATTAGCTACAAAAGTGGAACGAGAATACACCGAAGAGGAACGACGAATTAAGGAACAGATCCTGTCGCAATACAGTCAGGTACGAACACTATTGGGAGCATGGAATATGAAACAAATTAATGCAATAAGGCATGCACATTAATTTCAGCTCTCTGAAAGCGAACCAGACGAGGAAGATGAGGAAGGGGCAACCAGTTCCGATCCGAAGCTGGTGAAAAATACCAACTTTTCCGATGTGCAAGCACTTGCACGGGAAAAACGCGAACAGGCCAAACTAGAAAGTCAGCTAAAGAAAGAAAAGGATAAACAGGACAGAGAAAAGCAGCGACAGCTTCGTGAAGAAAAGAAAGAAAAACGCAAAACCGTCAAAGGCGAACGGCGGCGGTAGCGCTCCATCAAGGAGCGTAGGAATTTGAACGGTTCCTTCTGTTTCAGTCGCAAAATTGCTCATCTGTTTGAACGGGAACCGTTGGGTTTGTTTGCTCGCGAAACAACCGACCGACATGCAATACGAAGCGAACCATTAGAAGTGCGAAAAACCCTCCTGCTCTAAACTACAACAAACCCTCCTATGAATAAACGCACAGCTAAGCGGTGCATGTAAAAATCTAACTATCGAATGTGATGCATCGTTGCATGGTTAATCCAACTGTGTAATTAAATATCACACTATAGAATTGGTTTAACCACATAGAATTGTAGGCAGGACGTTAGTACAGGTTTATGGTGTGAACCTAGAAATTTAAAATAAATGGATGTATCGTTGTGAAAAATCACATGTTAATACACAAATGAATAATTTTTTTGATAATAAAAAAAGAGTAATATCTCAAACATATCGGCGAAAAATCGAAATATTTTAAAAAAAGCAGATAAATTAATTGTTTATTTTCATTCCATATGGAGCGCCCACTGTGCAGCAGTAGAAAATGAGCAATATTTTGCTCGAACCGTACGTCACTTGCATGATTGATCTAATCGAGCACGAAAGCTCGACTTTACCGTATTGCTCATTATCGGCCATATTCGTTTTGATTTCGTCGTCGTCGTCGTCGTCGTCGTATTTGTGCTCCGCGTAGATTTTGTGCATTTGACTGGGACAAAACTAGTTCATTTACAACCAAAACGGTGTATTTCAACGCGTACAGCACGAACTGTTAACCGTCCCGTTTGATACCAGTGGCGAACGCAAGTGCACTTTGCAGATACCGAGTGGATCGAAACTTTGTTGAACAGTGGAATCGAACGTACAAGAAGGAGCAGCAGCAGCAGCAACAGCAGTGCAGAGTAACGCAAACGCGAAGAAATATAACAAAAAAAAAAGATACATTGCGTTCCCGTGTTCTGTACGTTCGTCATCATCGTTTTCATCGTACGGCGTTTTGGGTGGTACGTTGTATCGCATACTTACCTCCATAGAAGCGAGTCCACCTTTGTACGGGAAAGTTGTGATTGCTGCAAAACACACCCACCACCAGCCCCCGCGCCCTCTTGCCCATCCGCAACGAGATGCTGCCAGAAGCGAGCGATTGCTGATTTTTTATTACCAAAACAACATCGCCTCCTGCATGGTTGTTTCCGCGGAAAAGGGAGAAAAAAAAACAATATCCTTTTGCAGTGCGTTGCTTTGCATTACCTCATCCACCGCAGTGCAAAACGCTGTGCACACGCACGCATATACGCCGCGGTGCATAGTAGTGGTAGAGGAGAAATAAAATTGCGCAAGTAGTGACAGAGACCGAGCGATCGGTAAACTATAGTGTTCTTTTCATCTTGTTCGATGCCGATGCGTTCGGTGAGGAACAAACAAAACCACCCGAATAACCTCCAAACGGACGTACGCGAACGGTACGGGGCAGGTCTGGGCAGGCAGCAAATGTATGGCCGCCCCAGGGGAAGCTAGCTTTAGTATATATCATTTAATTGCCCGCTTGTAGCGAGTGTCGCAAGTACAGGTGGAACAAAGTAGGCGACCGAGTGTATAATTATTTTTCCGATACAAATAACTCAGCATAAGCAACGGAACACACGCACGGACAAAGTGCGGCTGAGCGGTTGGTTGTGCGCACCCAGCAACTTTGTTTGGTTTCTTTTTTTTGGTACGGATTCGACTACCGTCAAAAGGGGAACCTTTCCGATTTTCATTTTTTGTTTCTTCACCGTACCACCCAACCAGGTCCAGGTCCAAACTCGCAGCATACTCTCGCGTGTGATCACATGTGATCACAGCACAAGCAAAATGGTCTCGATGCTAATGATAATAATGGAAATGACGATAGATTCACGACGATTCGAGCTGTGGAAGTGTTTTGATAGCCGCCAGGCACATGCAGTGAAATCGTAATAGAAGAAGCAACACATTCGGAAGAAACGTTCTCTTCTAAACCTCCTCCGTGTGGTCCCCTCAATCGCAAACGCTTTTACAGTAGCGTAAACCGTGTTAGTGGCGTGATCGTGAATTTTTCAACTTTCGTCTAGCACAGTTTGGCGGTCGTGTGTGCGTGAGCGTGTCTTTTTTTTTCGGTGTACGTTTACTGTAGTGCGTGCGTGCGTGCGTGTGCACCAGTGCAACGTCAGAGGAAAAGGAAGAAGAAGGTGCTAAAGTGCGTGCAGAAAGGGAAGGAGGAGAGTACTCGTTCGAGATCTCATCGTGCATTGTTTGTTCACCGTACTAAGTGAAAAGGTACGTGCGTGCGTGTGTGCATGTGTGTGTGTGTGTCGGTACGGAGCAGTTCATAATATTTATGTTTTCACTTGCATCCGTGCGTGAGCATATACGTTACTCGTGTGCAGTGATGTGTGGTGCATCGTATTGGCACGGTGTTGGCGAGTTGTGTATTAGTGTACGTTTCATCCGTGGCGACTAGATTGTGCGTCTAATTCGAGTTGTCATTTTGCGATACAAAAATAACAACAACAGCAACAAAAACGCGTTGCAGAATAGCTGCGATTGTGCGGAAAAGAAAACAGTGTTAAGTTCGTACACTCCATTTGAAATTATTACACTCAGTGCGATTTGTTTCGTGATAGAATTCGTGGGTCACACCGGTACGATAACATTGTTTGTGGTATCATCTTCGTAAGCATTAAAGTTGCATTTGGAAGATTTTGGTAGTACACTGTACGATCATTCGCTACGTATTGCAGTGCGGGTGTGTTGTTTGTGCGTGTTCTCTCACAATTGTTTTTGCAAGACGTTTGTGTGTGTGTGCGTTGGTGGACGTGTAGCGTTTGGAACGATCGGACACACATCGCAAGGCGAACGAGATTATCTCCCCATCTTTCGTTGTAATATGGCATGCAAATAATTCGTAAAGGTAAGCGATGTTTCTAACTACTGTAAGCCACAGCCTACGCAGTTTAAAATTTAGCTACACAAACACATTCACCCCCTTCGTCATCATAGTTTTGTGTGTATGTAAATTAAAGTAACCGCTGTACGTCGCTATCCTTAATCGTTCGCTTCAAGGATTCGAACCGACCCCCGCTAGTCTATTTTCAGTGACGTTTATTTATTTTCCGTGTGTATTATTTTTGCCGCAAGTCTCACTCGCACACAAACACATACACGAAGCACAGCACACGCTAGCAGTCTGCGACATAATCCAGTTAGTTAGACGAATCATACCGTCGGTTACATTTGTCGCTGGCGTGATAGATTTGCGATGGATTATGTTGACAGCAAACTGTTTCATTTGTACCGCTTAATTAAAGTACGGGTTTGTGTGTTTCTAGTTTAATGGTAAACTTTCTCCAGCGGGCTTGTAAGAGATCGTCTTTCGCCTTCCACCCTTCTCCTCCCCTTCGCCCCTCCCCCCTCCCCCTACCACACCGTAACTCGTCGCTGATGGTGTTATGCTGCCGCTCTTCACA
The DNA here is from genome assembly GCA_018908115.1 of Anopheles rivulorum. Classification (NCBI taxonomy): domain Eukaryota; kingdom Metazoa; phylum Arthropoda; class Insecta; order Diptera; family Culicidae; genus Anopheles; species Anopheles rivulorum. The sequence goes on along the minus strand of CM032177.1, from coordinate 30,331,100 downwards.
CACCGATGGGCGGCATTTCACGGCTAACACGATCGATTTGCCCGGTGATGTATTGGCGCGGTCGGGTAGTGTGCGTGCGTATGTTTATTTTTTTTTCAACACCAACTTTTTCCTCCTTCTTTCGCGCGGGGTGTGTGCTACGCGCTTGCTGGTGTGCTGATATCACGGTCCGGTACGCGTACGCGCGCGCTCCTGTCTGTGTGTGTGTGTGTGTGTGTGTGACGGTAGTTTCTATTTTGTGTTTGCTTTTGACGCTGAATTTCGGTGTTCGGCGGTGGTATGCGAGCGCAGGTTATACAATTTTTCGTTTCGAGCACTCGCTCGCTCGAACGTCAGTGTTGTGCGTTTTATTCGAGCACTTTTCCCCTCGCGGCGTGTTGTTTGCGAACGGGAGGAATATATAAAACTATAAATGATGGTGGCCGTGTAGGTCGTGATTTTTATTTCGTACTCCGTCTTTACCGTACCTGGGTCCCGGTGTATAATTTAATAAACAGAACAGAAAAACGCAATTTTGGCGATGGTTGGTGAACAGTGGCAAAAGCGAGATATAGTAGCCATTGCTCTACGATTAAGTGCAGAAGCTTGGAATATTAAATGCATTGAAGTGGTAGTTAATTATTTTAAGTTGAATAAATTTCGTTTTTTACATCTCTCTCATTAGTTTACAATGTAAAATCGGCAGGAAGTTGACAGTACGTATTTAATTTTGTTGTTGTAGAAAACATTTTTGGCTTATCATTGCAGATACGCTAGAGGAGAGTAAAAGCCATAGAGACGTAGACGTGTGCGTTAGACATTTTGTCTCGTTAGGTCGAGCGATAGTGGGCTATCGCCTTAAGCGTGTGTGAAGAAAATTTTACGGTACAACTAAAAAAGAATTACGTAATTTACCTAGCAACATACCAACACAGAACCGGTTGCGTTGGCATGTATTATTTTGCCGTTCCGTTGCGATGCCGATGCTTCGGGGGGTTGGTATGCAATATGATGTAGTCGAATCTGCACCCTCCTACCGAACAACCACCCCTAAACAATATCTTTCTCTCACTCTCTCTCTCTCGCTCGCTCGTTCTTTGGCGGTTGTGTGTGTTTTCTCTTTTTTTCGTTTCCCCCATTCGCTCTCCCGCTCACGCGAACGAAACTTTTCCAACTTGTTTCCGAGCGAACCTGAGTGTATGAGTGTGTGTGCGTGTGTGGGGGCAAGTGTGAGTCCGTGAGTGACGGAACACTCACGATGGTTTTTTTTAATGCGCCTTTTTGTTTTTGGAACACGCTTCAAAACCACCACAATCATCCACATCGATTAATCCATAATTTGCCGAGCGCGATCGTGTTTTTGCTTACCGAAATAGGGTCTAAAAATAATTAATAAAATTGTATATTTTTAATTATATTGGTGAAGGTCAGAATACGAAAGTATCACTTCAGGATCACACAACACCAGGTTTTGGTATTGGTGATGACGGTGATGCTGATGAAAAGAAATTGTTTAAAAATAGTATGCACTTTAAGACGCAGATGCGTGCAAAAGGTTTCGTAGCTCGTAAATAAACTGTGCAAAGAACGTTCTAATGTAATCCACACCCACGTACACCTTTGCACCGGTGTCGGTGTTGTTTTTTTACGCATCCCTTACCATTTGGTCATCATAGCTTTCCTTTCGTCAGCTGTTGAAGATGGTGTTTTCACTTTCCACCGCTGCGGTCTGGCCTGTCGTCAGTTTGCAGTCGGTTCCACACTTCCGCCAACGGCAGCACGGCGACTAACCCATTTTGGGTTAGATATGTTGATGTTTTTGCGCTCACATTTCCTTCCCCCAAAAGCTACACAGCTGGTTTAAAGTCGCGCTTCAGCTGTGTTTCGCAGCTTTTGCCGTACCCCGGTCCGGATTTAACAGACACACAGTGGTTACAGTTCTTTTCACTCACCTTTGATACGCCTCACGCCTGGCCCGAACGATCATTTGGATTGCCCCGTTTTTGTTCCGTAACCTCAGCAACCACTGCTCTACTGTTGCCCTTAGCAGCAGCAGCAGAACACGACGACGAGTCGACGAGTACCGCCACCGACTACCGTGGCATTGGCACTGTTTTTTCTTCCAGGGAACTCGCATGGCCGAGTGTTGTGTGTTCGTTTGTTTGATTTTTGGTGCTTGAAACCGAAATGCTTTATGCTAATTAATATGATTAATNAGTGGTTACAGTTCTTTTCACTCACCTTTGATACGCCTCACGCCTGGCCCGAACGATCATTTGGATTGCCCCGTTTTTGTTCCGTAACCTCAGCAACCACTGCTCTACTGTTGCCCTTAGCAGCAGCAGCAGAACACGACGACGAGTCGACGAGTACCGCCACCGACTACCGTGGCATTGGCACTGTTTTTTCTTCCAGGGAACTCGCATGGCCGAGTGTTGTGTGTTCGTTTGTTTGATTTTTGGTGCTTGAAACCGAAATGCTTTATGCTAATTAATATGATTAATTAGCTAATGGGAGGATAGATGCATAACGTTGTTTGTTGTTCAAATATATACGCTTGTAGCATCCAAGTTTAGCAGCGGTTTTGGTAGAACGTTTTAGCAGCAGTTACTGCAGGTGAAGCAAGAAAAAGAATCTCTAACGCAATTTAACGCTTCTCAATTGCGGCCTTTTTGTCCCACAGCACTGTTTTGTGGTTATTATAGTGTCGTGCGAATTGCAGTGGAATACGCTTACTAAATACTAAGTCTTTCTTTTGTTAACTTTCAGAGATATCGGGGAAAAATTAATAATTCTGATAAATGAGATAATAGAACATTTCCAAATTCGATTTAACAAGAACTGGGTGTTTTTTTTTTAAATTCAAATCAACCGAATAACTGACATCAGAAACTGTATATTCTTTAGAATAGGAGTAAGATCTTAAATATTACTTTTTTTTTCTGAGCTTCCAAGTGTTTGTCTTCTTTTGGAAACCCAAGCTCAAACAACCATAATTTGCAAGAGATAGCTTGTAAGCTGAATTTTAATGATTATTTTATTTAAAAAAAAAACACAGAAACACATACACCTGCGCACATATACCAAATACTATTAATCCACCCCTTTGCAGCATTACTACCGGTAAAGGCACCGGCATATATGCTGATCTGCTGGTACATACACCAACACCCCAGACCTCATTGATATTCCAGCAGCTGCTTAAACAACACACTATTTCTTTATTTGGGTCAATGATGAGATGCTTAGTGCTAACGCTTTGCCCCGGTGCGTTTGCTTGCTTATGGTCTATGGCTCTAATGGTGCGTGTTAGGGGTTTTTCCGAACAAACGCCACCGAAATGCGTTGAAAAAAGGCGGTGCTGCCGGTAAGGTTAATTTCTCAAGCATCGAACGAAGGTGAGTAACAGGTTGAGTGATATTTGTGATATTTTTGTAGCATTAAGGTTGATGGCGCATTTTGTTACAGAATTTGTCGATTTTGGTTCTACAACTTCATTACCATCGTAAGATAAGTCTTTTCCAGTGATTAAATCATTAAAATACATATTTAAATTTTGTTGTTATTTGTGAAGCTGTTTGAGCTTTCTGTTTTTTTTTCCTGGGTCACTTTTTTAACAACTGCAGTCGTAACTAATTTTAAACTAAATGCAGACATCAAACACGATATCGGTTTCACCTGTTGACACTTTNTTTTTTTTCTGAGCTTCCAAGTGTTTGTCTTCTTTTGGAAACCCAAGCTCAAACAACCATAATTTGCAAGAGATAGGTTGTAAGCTGAATTTTAATGATTATTTTATTTTAAAAAAAAAAACAGCAACACATACACCTGCGCACATATACCAAATACTATTAATCCACCCCTTTGCAGCATTACTACCGGTAAAGGCACCGGCATATATGCTGATCTGCTGGTACATACACCAACACCCCAGACCTCATTGATATTCCAGCAGCTGCTTAAACAACACACTATTTCTTTATTTGGGTCAATGATGAGATGCTTAGTGCTAACGCTTTGCCCCGGTGCGTTTGCTTGCTTATGGTCTATGGCTCTAATGGTGCGTGTTAGGGGTTTTTCCGAACAAACGCCACCGAAATGCGTTGAAAAAAAGGCGGTGCTGCCGGTAAGGTTAATTTCTCAAGCACCGAACGAAGGTGAGTAACAGGTTGCGTACAGTTGATACTTTTGTAGTAGCATTAAGGTTGATGGCACATTTTGTTACAGAATTGATACAGAATTTGTCGATTTTGGTTCTTCAACTGCATTGACATCGTAATATAAGTCTTTTCCAGTGATTAAATCATTCAAATACATATTTAAATTTTGTTGTTATTTGTGAAGCTGTTTGAGCTTTCTGTTTTTTTTTTTCCTGGATCACTTTTTTAACAACTGCAGTCGTAACTAATTTTAAACTAAATGCAGACATCAAACACGATATCGGTTTCACCTGTTGACACTTTTGCATGCATTTAAAAATTTCAAAGTGATTGTACGATGGCTAGATAGTCGCTGCATGACCATTCAGCACCATTCCTGATCAAACTTTTTTTTTTTTGGTTTTTATGTTCTACGTTTCTTCTCCCGCTCCTCCTCCTTCTGCTGCGCCTTACCTAGCCCCATGCCAGTAGCAGGAAGCAGACCACCACCGGGGGTCACATGATGTGCGCACAAACGATGAGACAACGGAGACCCCGGGAGTCATTTATTATGTTTCGTGTGTTGAACCGTGCGACGGGTCGCCGCGGTGTGTGTGGTAAATTCAATTTGGGCAATTTTTTTTTTATGTTCCACTTCTAAATATGGTGATCAAACGACTGGCGGAACGTTTTGGCCCTGTGCAGAAGAAAGAGACTATCGATCATTATCGATGTGCGGTAGATTTTTAGTGTGTTTATTTACTTGCTTTTTTTTTTGTGTGTGTGTGTGTGTGTAACGATCGCTCATTTCGTTTTTGTGGTTTATTTTGCTTGTGGTGAATTTGTTTGTGGTGAATTCATTTGCAAAGTCTTTTTTTTTCTGGAGTGAATCATACCTTTTAATTAAGGTACATCTTGCTTTGGTTTGCTTTCAGTCTCTGCTAAAATTTTCCATTTTTATTTAATAATTAATATAATATGACAAATTATGCGATATTCAGGTTAATGGCACCCGAATAATTAGCGTTTAGCTGTATTTTATTAATTTTAAAACTAAAAAGCACTGGAAGCGTGTTTTCATTGTTGTGTTCATCAACTTATAACAATTTGTATATGCCAAAGAGCGCGGCCCGGTGGTGTATTTGGCAACGGCGCTAGGTCCCTAACACGACCGGACCGGGTTCAAATCGCATCCGGATCGTTCCCCCGTAGTGAGCATTGACTATTCAACTACGTGGTATCTAATAGTCTCTAGTAAGCCATTTGATGGCCGGCATGACCCCGGGGTAGGTCGTTAAGCCAAAAATAGAGAGATATGCTAAAGAGCATTAGATAGAATCGAATAAAAAATAAAATTAAAATATGAATTACATCAGTTCGTGTTGACAGAGATGCCTTCGCAAGCGAAAGTAAGCATTTCGACTTAACAACTTGTATCGAACAAAACTAATAATAAAATAAGGACAACATTACCATTAGCAACGTTTGAAAACTCTGAAGCTCGCGTTGCGTTATCTTTTTCCTTCCAAAAAAAATGAACTTACCCAACCCTGTTTTTCAATGGCTACCGACCAATGGTTCCACCATTATATGCCTGTTCATCCCATGCTCTTCTGCACCAGCAAAAGTGTGGCCATTGTGGTGTGGCCTTAAAAAGGGAGCCGAATTTATAATTAAATAATTAAGGAAATAATACAATAAAAACTGCAATCTAATAAGAATAAATCATTTCTATTCCGTTTCGATATTCCCGGGCACGCTAGAACTCGGCGCACCGTTCGCTGTTTCTTCGTTTGCTGCTCATCTGTTTTCTATTTTCTTTTCCCGTATTTCGTATTAATTCGTTCGCCAAACGCTGGCCAGCTGTGGCTTTGGCTGTGTGCCTGGGTTTTATTCTTTCATCCGTTCTACCACCAAAAATCATCGATCCCCACACGACGGTGATCGCTACTGATGTGTAGCCCCTAATATGCTCTTCTCATACAGTTGGATGAGTCGCTTTCAGCGGCAGGCAACTTCACATTTTACTTCACTGCGCTCTTCCCTCGAGAAGCGTACCCATTCTCGCTCGTAAGCGTCTATATGGGGTGGTTATACTGTCTTGCTGCTCGCCATAACTCTTTCCTTCGTCCATGGTTCACATTGTGTTTTTTTTGTGGGGATTTTTGCTTTATTATTGTATTTTTTTGCACACTTTCAAAACTGCCACCATAAATAATATTAACATGCGCATTCGATTCACGGATTTTAGTTGCGCTTAAGACCCCCCCCCTCCTCACCATGTACCTACCTACCTTCCCACCCCGTACCTTCTGTCCAGAGGATGTTGCAGAAGATCGGCTACGTGTGTCTCCCTATAGATCTCTCTCTCTCTCTCTCTCTCTCTCTCTCTCTCTCTCTCTCTCTCTCTCTCTCTCTCTCTCTCTCTCTCTCTCTCTCTCTCTCTCTCTCTCTCTCTTTTGTTTTTTATTGTTTAGAGTCTTTTTTTTGTTTGCGATGTCAAACTTTTTTTGCATCTCTAGCGCTTGATCTCCGCTGGGTGCAGTGAGCAGCAGCGCATGATCCTTTGTTTCGGGATGAAGATTTTCAAACAGTATGAGAAAGAAAAATACCAACCGACAGCGACCAATTCGTGGAATAAAAATCCATTTTTGTTTTGCAATGCTTTTTTTTTTTGGACTAAAATGCAGGATAGTTTTGTTAGGATCTTAATTAATTATTTTTCTTTAATCATCTGTCACGCCAAAAGGTTGAAATGGGTTAGACTGTTTGGATGTTGCGTTGGATTTGAGTTAAAAAGGGTAGAACGAATAATGCTTCAGCTGTTTTGCCCTACTTATTGCGTTTGATAAACTTTATATAGTTATAGAGAAGAATATAAAATATCTTATAACATAATGTTTTACGCCAGATTGATAACGTGCACAATTCCTCAATTGATGCCATACAGAGATTCGATATTTAAATTATTCTGCTTTTTGCTGCAAGCTTGCAACAGCTAGTGATGGGAAAAGTGAATATTTGGTCGGAATCGATTCTGACTGGTTCCGAAATTTTCTGGATTCGATTCCGGTAAGTAGGTACCGGAATCGATTCCGATTCCACTTAAACAATTCACAATATCTTTACTCTTTTTTGAAAAATGTTCCGGAATCGGTTCCGGAATCGGGATCAGGGTGTTCCGAGCTCCCATCACTAGTTGCATCGTTTACAGTGGTTGTCTATAGTTATTAATTACCAACAATCGATTTGCAAAAAGGGCACAAAACATGCGTCAGAGAGAGAGAGAAAAATAGAGAGAAAAAGAGAGAGAGAGAGAGAGAGAGAGAAAAAAAAAAGAGAGAGACAAAGGTTGGAGTGCGCATACGATGGTTCTAAAAATTAAAACGATCCATTTCTCAAAACCTTCAGCAGCAGACAGGGTCAAAGCCAACGTCAAGAACACGCAACATATGGGAAATTGGCCGAACGTGCATATATGCACCAACACACTGTTACGCTCACGCGCTGAAAACGGTAACTATGCGCCCTTCTAATCTTTTCTGGCGGCCGTGTGCTTCCATCGGGTTCGGGTTTGATGTTTTTGTTTCTTTTCTTGCTGTGTTCCTTCTCTGCTCGCCGCACGTCGTAGTGTGTAAGTAGCGTCGGTTTAGTTGCTGCACCGTACCGGCTCCTCCATTGCGATTAGAAGCAACCGAAATGGGTGACGGGGCAAATCACGGCAACACACATATGCGTGTATAAGATAGTCCGGAAGGCCGTGTGCCAACAGTGTCTGCCCTCTGGACGCGAAATGAAGCGAAAAAACAACGCCGTACAACCGGTGGGTACACCGCCACTACTGCCCTGGTGCGTTGGATGTATTTATTTACTTACGTGTGTCCAATCCAATCGCTATTCTTCCACGGCGCTGCGGTGTTGTAGCCTACCCAGCGGCACTGGCTAAGCATAAGTTTCTCATCCTTTTTTCTCTTCTTGTGGCTTCCACCGTTTCCATCCCCTTTTTTGGCACTTCTTTTCCCAACGTTCAAGAAGCAACCAGTTAAGGCTCGGTAAATTGGTGACCGCATGTCAATGTCGAGTGAGACGCGCCCGGGGAACGAAAAATCAAATTCCCACTCAAACTACACCATCAGTTTTGCGGTACAATAGTTTTCGTTCCGTTTTGGGGCATCGCTCATCATCATCTTCATACCGCTGTTAGCCGCCACCGTGCTAAGAGGTTCTCTTTTTACAGCCTTTTTTTCCCCCCCTTTTTTTTCTTTCGTTCCAATCGGGGCTGCGGGATGGTTGGCCAAAAATGAACACCATGCTTAGAACAAAACCAGAAAAGAAAAGAAAAACCATTCGCGATTAGCCACCATTCCTTTTGGGAGTTCCTCAGCGGACCGTGGTTGAATACGTCCAGCAGCAAAACCGTGCTGGCCAGATATGCTTCACAGTAGGGGTTGTCAAACCCTGATGCGCGTTCGACGCGCACTTGTGTAGATCATCATTTGATTTGTCGTCAGGAGAGGCGAATGAGCAAAAGCCTCGTAAAAGCCAAAAAACAAACAAACAAACATCATTTGATTTGTATCGCAAATTAAAATATTATAAACTCAACCCATTTTGATACACGATAATACATGTTGTATTTTCTAGAATACAGCATATTCTATTAATATGTACTATCTAGAATAAGGTCCCAACACGACCGGACCGGGTTCAAATCCTATCCGAACCGTTCCCCCGTAGTGAGCACTGACTATGCAACTACGTGGTATTTAATAGTCTAGTAAACCATTTGATGGCCGGCAAGACCTGGTAGGTCGTTAGCCAAATAGAGAGATTATCTAGAATGTATTTTAAATTTTATTATTTAATTATGAGTCGTTCTTGCATCTATGCAGATTCGATTTTGTTTGATTTATTCAGCTGAGCTGACATAGAGCCGTCAGCTCAACTGGCTCTGTGAGTATATGTCTGATGTTAATCTCATCTGTTATACAGTAGCAATTACTACATCGATATCTGTTTCTGCTCTGATATAATATAACGCTCTGAAAATTCACCCAAATGCAAATGCACGGTGTCAATACAAACAAAAAGATACAAACGGTAAAGATACTAACGAATGAAACATGAAACATGTAACTTAATAAGTACACTGTGACGAACTATTAGACTACAATTATACTCTCAATAAACGTATATTATAAATAAATAAAAATTGAAAAATAACAATATAAACACAAATTTATATAAAGTTTTTGGATAGAGTGATGAAGAAGTGGCTGTAAGTATTATTCATCGCACCTTCAAATAATCTTAGATTTTTGATTTTGAATCAATAATTGGTTCGACATCCCTGCGGTACAGTAATTTGAGGCCAGCCGCCGACTGGTTCTCTGCTACCTTGCGATCGGTTCGCACACCTTGGCGTTGGCCCCATATAATGAAAGCAAGCAAGAAACTAATGCGAGAGATTCCCGCGAGACGCAAACGTACGTCTGTAATGCTGTGCGACGGGTTGTTCCGTTCCGTTGTTCCGTTCGGCGGAGAAACTTCAGAGCAAAACCGTGTTAAGGACCTGTGCCGCAAGGTCGATGGTTTCGGTTGGTGCTACGGTGTAGTCTCACTCCCGATGCACGCACACAGCCAATGCGGCCGGCGGTGGCTGCCGGTGTGTGTATGGTTTCTGCCGTTGGTTCTTGCGGTGACTGCGATTATATTGCGTGTATACGCCCGTGTATAGCCCAACCGCCCGTAGGTAGTGGTAGTAATTGTAATACAGTGTGTGCATGCTGCTTTTAGCGGTGTGGTAGTAGTGGGTAACTTAGCGCCAGTGTGCGTGATAGAGTTAGTGGCCTGCCGAAGGCACTGTTTGTAAGGTTTTTATGTTACCTTTTTCGCTGCATGACGGTTGTGTTGGTGTGCCGCTGAGTGTGCACAGCTCCCACCACCCCTAAAAGATTTACGTGTGGGCAACATAAACATGCACACACACACACACACACGAACCAAACGAACTCAAACGTGGATAGGTTAATAGTAACCATATGTAGGTGGGAAAAATGTTTGATCGGGCTGTAAAGGGAGTAGTTTTGTTTGTAAAGGGAATAAGTTTTAATTTGTTATTAGCTAAAATTAATCTGTACTTAGGTAAGATCATGCAAAACGCACCAAGTATAATTATTTATTTAAGTGTTTCAATAAATAATTCGATCTATAAATAGGTTTACGATTCCCAAATTGATACAATGTGATTGGATCACTTATCAAAATGACTTATGTTTTCAGTGAAGCCTGTCTAATGGTTATTGCACGTCAGATAAGACATAGACACAGCATCGGACCATATTATCACTTAATAAAACAGCTCATTAACATGATGCAAATATATTCGGAGCATAATAAAAACACACCAAGATGCTCTACCAAGGTATATATATATATATTTTTTTTCTTTTCCTGTTCACATTTTGTGTTTGTTTGAAGAAAGCTTTTCTTTATATCATAAACGTTTCGCCCGAAGCCGTCAAGATGTCTTTGGCATCTTTGTATCGTGTTGCAAAATGTGCCGATTTGCTCCACCATCCGCCACCACCACTGCATGCTACCACAACATCGCCCAACACGACACGGCTGTGATTATGCTTTGTTTATTTTGTGCTGTCCTAAAGCATCTCATCCGCTACCGCACAATTTCGGTGTATCATGTATCATGTTTCTTCGCTTCAACGGGGTGGGCAACATGGATAGAACGTACGCAAGGCTGAGAGTTAAGAAAAACGTCAGAGCGTACAGAAGCAGCAGCAGCAGGAGAAGGGTCTATAAGCACCCGGCAATAACACCTTAACCACAGCGGCGTGCTGCAGTTGCACAAAATTGCACAATATGCACATTGGTGCTGTTGTGGGCTGCATGCGTTGGGAAATTAGTTTCTTCCTTTTTCGAATGTTCGCAAGTTCCAGGAACGGAACGTGGTTGTTCTTGTCTCGTTTTTTTGTTGTTGTTTCGTTCTGTTTCGTATACCGCATTTTAATAAGTGCAGCTTGGAAAATGTATGGTCGCCGCATGGCACACGGAGGGTTGCCAATCGGAGAACGAAACCACAACTCATCAGCGGCAGACGATGCCCTCGCAATCGTAGACAGAGCATCTTCCTAATCTTAGCCACATGAGCTAGTGCGCACGGGGTAACGTAATGCACTTTTGCACAATCATGTGCAAGTGCGGCAATCCGGTGATCCGGTTTTTGGCCAAACACCCCTTTGGTGGTTTTAGACGATGATTAGGCAAACTCTCCCGAAAGGGTTTTATGTTCGGGGCGGCAGAATTTTACTCGCGCGCCCTTGTATTTGCATGTACGAGGCGATGTAATGCGATGCGATAGATTCGGTTTGCAAATTAGGTGCAAATAATCCTTGTTGCCTTCTGCTTTGCTCTGTGGTACAAATATTTGCTCTCTACCGCTAATGAGCGTTGAGCGATTGGTACATGTTTCAATGCACTGTTTGTGGTTCGCATTGCATACGCTAAGAACGCCACACGTGCGGATGTGTGTGGCACTATCATCTAAAGCAAAGTTTATTGATCTTGGGCAACTGCAGTTAGGAGGAGTTCCCTAGTGCTCATCTTAACTTCATATTACAGTGAGGTTAGGGTAGGGTTCGGTTGGTTTTTTCGTCATTCGGAGTTAATGGAAGTTGCGTTCAACTACCTGTTGATTGTGTTGAATTTTACTTGCCAAAGTTGAGTTTATTGCTGGGCTTTAACAGCCCCACGAATAAGGTGTTCCATATGTTTCCGAAAAAAAAACTCCCTCCGAAAAACACACAACTGTTCCTTATGTCTTAATCTAGTGATGGGTAAGTTCCATTTTTTTTTCTTTCGTGCAGGTTTTAATAAATTTTCAATATTTAAGTATAATTAATTTAAAATGTATGGTTTAGAAATTAAGATGTACAAAAAAGTAAATTTATAT
>CM032177.1:30296513-30314013 GCA_018908115.1 Anopheles rivulorum | reverse complement strand
TGGGTAGTTGTAGGCCGCGCGCCATGATGTCATGTTGCGAAGTGTCTGCAATTCAACTTCCTCGCCCAAAACCTTTTTCGACGCGGCTAAATGCCGCACCGGTGGCCGATCGTGCTTTTTGTGTGTGTGTGTACTTCAATGTCATTTGGGGCGTTTAGGCAGGCGTACCAGCACTGTAGCGCTACCGGTCATTTTTTTAAGGTGGCGCGATGCTTAAGATTACAAAACTTGGTGGACACCTTTACAATGTGGCAGATGTGTCTTTAATGGTACATTGGTGCTTGTTTACTGCAGTCTTAATTTCATGGATGTGTCAAATATTTTTAAAATGGAATTAAAATTAGTTCTCTTGATATTGAATAAATATTTGAAATGTAATTTATCGTCAGAAAATGATTGAGTACGAAGGTATGAATTGGATTTATTTAACTTGTTGAAAGTGTGGTGTGTCATCAAGAGATCTTTGCTTCTTAAATTCGCAGTCCGAAATTTTAGATGAATTCTTTTAATCCCATTTGTTCCATCTCCTGGGGAATGGACTCCTGTGGTCCATGTGGACGGTCTATAAAGACTTCACGGGCTTGAGTCACTTGTTGAAAGTACTGATTGTCATATCAAAAGTGATGAAAATGATATGGAATAATATTTAGTTTTTTTTCCTGTGCAGTTGCGAATCAAAAGTTGCGAAAGAATTTAATAAAACGCTACAAATAAAGCTTAGTCATTTAAAAAGTTGCTAGTATTCTTAGTTTAGTGCAACATCAGTCAGTCTTCATATCACCAGATATCAAATCCCATCCGGATCTCTTCTTTCAGTTTGAGATGAATCCAAAAATAGATATTTTCTTATTATGATACTTGTTCCATTCCTATTTCTTTGGTGATACTTGTTCTGGATCAACACAATTTGCACTATCATGTACGAATTCTTAATTTGTGTCGTGAAAATGGGTATATCTACACACACAAAAAGCAGTACATAGTCTGTTCAGCAATCATTATTTTTTATAATTGTTGCCGGTACATGCCACAATCCACAAGTGAGCCTTAAAGAAAGTTAATTTAAAATGTTGTAAGCCAATCCCGCTAACTCACCAATTTTAACGGCACGTGTGCTAGCCGAGCAATCTCACCGTCCAACGCACCGAATGCTTTCTCTAGCACTTACGAAGCTTTTTTCCTCTTCGTGCCATTGCTGTTGCTGTTCGATTCGAGCTCCTAGAATCAGAGAGAGTTTCCCTCCTGCTTTGGCACATCGACCAGCTTCCGTATCCTGTCGACATTGTGCTAATGCAAATGTTTCGTTATCGCACACTGGGGTGGCATTGCTGAAGTGGCCCCCACTGACAATCCCAATCAGCGTCAACATCATCAGCAGCGTGACGTGATTGGGCGCGGTGGCCTCCCCCGTATGCTTTCGCTGCTACGTAGAACCTCACCGAAGCCCAGACCATCGGTCACTTGCTAACGACAGCTAATCCGGCCTGCCGGCGCGCGATCGTTCGCTGCCAAGGCATTCGTTGGAAATGTGCCCCAAGTGCAACATACTCTCCGTGTGGCGAAACGAAATCAATCAACCGAACAGTGGCCGCCAGCGGCAAAGTGTGTCCATTTGGTCCGGCTTCGACACATTCGTTGGCTTCGGTCAGCAGGGCAGAGCAGCAGGTGGGATCCTTTCCTCAGCGGGAGCAGTAGCANGACCATCGGTCACTTGCTAACGACAGCTAATCCGGCCTGCCGGCGCGCGATCGTTCGCTGCCAAGGCATTCGTTGGAAATGTGCCCCAAGTGCAACATACTCTCCGTGTGGCGAAACGAAATCAATCAACCGAACAGTGGCCGCCAGCGGCAAAGTGTGTCCATTTGGTCCGGCTTCGACACATTCGTTGGCTTCGGTCAGCAGGGCAGAGCAGCAGGTGGGATCCTTTCCTCAGCGGGAGCAGTAGCACTTTATCCGGGCAGAATGCTTGAGAAGGACTGTCCTAGGCTGCGGTACTCCTGGCAACAGAAAGTGCCTTGTTGTGTGCTGCCCCCCCCCCCCCCCCCCCCCCCCCTTTCCTCGTAAGGATGGCTACTAGGCCAGGGTTTCTCAGTACATCGTGTGTATCCTTCACGTGTAATTATGAACATCGAGAAAAGCTGTGTTTCTTTCTCACAGCGCTCAGAATAACACAATGCTTCTTCTATTATGGGGTATCATATTTTCTCTATTTATCTTGCATATGTTTTGCGCAGCAAACTGTCTATACGTAGATTATCCGGCTATTTTTGTATTGACAACGTGCCGGTTGATCGAGTTCCACGGATAATCGGTCATTTTTACCACTGTACTAACAGATTTAGAAACTAAAGAAGAGAAGTTTTGTTCTTATAAAAATAATATATTTTTATGTTAAAATAGAGAGAGTTTTTGTTAAAATAGAGTTTTTATTATACATAATTTATTATAAGCAATTTTATCAGCGTTGAAAGTTTTGAGGATTGATTATAATGATGATTGGTTTTATAATCATATCCATTATTCTAATTTTAAAGCGTGAAACTTGTTGGCAAAATATTAAATTTTAAATAATAATCACTTTTTCCATCTGGTATCGCACAAAACACAACACAAACGTACAAAATTGATATGCAAATGTCTATTTGCACGGATAATCCGCTGGCCGGTTCATCAGACCCCGGATAATCGACGTTCCACTGTATTTGCTTAATTTTATTTACTCAAACGCCATTTAACTTAACCATACATTTCAAACTCATTTTTGTAATTAATATTTATTTACTATTTATTTGTTCTACTTTCAGGTGCGTTGAAATAGATATACGGCCTGGCCGTTCTGATGAGAATAATAAAATAAAGGTGCGTTGAAATATATTCCTACAGCACAAATGTAATACAACTCGGCAGGTAATTTATGACGCTGTTTAAAATGTGGAAACTCTTGCACTCTTCATTAACCACACCTTGTTATGGGCAGTGTTTCACATTTTGTGTGGATATGATAAAGTTTCAGTATTTAAAAACACATAAACAGTCATCTCCATCATCAGATCATCACAAAATGTATGCGCGGTATGGTGTAAAAATGTTGGATATGGCACCGCTTGCATTTTGCAAACAATGTAGGTTATTTCCCATGGCGACGATGCTGTGGATCATAAATTAATCTGTTTCGACACGTTGGCCACGATGTATTACGATGTCAACATGAGATAAAAAACAAGTACAACGCTTCAATGGGAAACAGACGAAGAATTGTTTGTTTTTTTTTTTGTAACAGCTAACCAGCATAATTAGTAGGATTTTTAATTTTATTATCCAAAGGGGACAATATTTTAGTTTTGTAAAGTTTTAGAAAGGTTGTTATTTTTGTTTGTTAAGTATATATTTTATCTTTTTAAAAACAGCAGTTAGTTATTATACTTTTTACTTTTTTCTTTTTTAACAACAATAAGCATTAACTTAAGGGGGCCCAGCGAAAAGAGCCAGGCAGAAAGATAAGCGTGTGTTGAAGATTTTCCCAGTCCTGCGCAGGTTTTACCGTTGCCCGTTTTCTGCAAGATGAGACCAAATTGGTATCTGATTTTTGCAAAGTGCACGCAAAATTCCCGTAGCTATTATTTGTCGAACGGAAATCATAGTTATCAGAGGCGTGACAGAAAAGAAACCATTGGAGATACAACCCTTTGGGAGCTGCTGGCACTTCAGCGTGTATGTAACAATGGCGTAAAACGAGCTACCGCCCTCATCATGGAGGGAGGCTTAATGCAATTTCGTTTCTATTATTTTCTATAATTAAATTTTGCTCCAGCCAACACGAATCGTGCACGTGATTAAAGCGTTGCCGCTCGCGCACATACACACACCCTCACACACACACACACACACACACACACACCGTACGTTTGAGGTTAGTGAAAAACTTGTCCCCTGCGCCATGCGCCATAGTTAACAATTATGTATAATTTGAAGCATTATAGTGTGACAAGCGGTTACTTTAATCTCGGGGCCCGCTTTATTTCTTGCCTTTGTAACGTTGCTCCACAGAAATATGTATAACGATTTAAAACATTTACGAGAAATAATATAAAAGCGTTGTCAAAAGTGAATATCGTCGATAACGATTGAGCTGCAATGCTATTTCTAACGAACTGTGCATATCAATTGCACAACGTATAAATAAACTCCTTTATGCACCTTATCTAATGCCCTGTCGTTGATCGCGACGCTACGTCACCTGCCGGAAGAGCTTTGTTGTAACTCTGTCTGTGGTCCCTGACCTTGTGTGCTTAGCCATAAATATGTGAAGCATGTTGCTTCCTTTCCTGTTCTACCTTTCGACCTACCCGCGTCCTACCCAATCCTGTCCAAGAATTGCAAGTTCTCACCAAACACGGCGACATCGTGACTATGCGTCATTAAATCAGAAGCACATCATCAAGGCTTTGCTTTGTCTGGTTGGAACGCGTCCGCGAATGTCTGGCTTGGGGGACCGTATGTACTACCTCGGAAGGTAAAAAATAAAATACGGCCCAGTATCATTAAACAACCTTTGATACCCATTTTCACCTACTTTGGTGCAGCTTTGGTTGAAAGTTGCACTAACCATGCCTTCCTGTATCTAAGGGTTTTGAGGAACCAACCACAGGTACGTTTGGTTGTTTGTGCCGTTTGGACTGTGCCAATTTTGACCCATTTCCGCAAACCGGCGGGCCCCTTGTCGAAAGATACCGAAAATAGGTTAGGGTTTCAAGACCACTGTGCTTGGGGGAGGATGCGTGATTGTAGGCAGAGTTGTCGCGTAGTCGCCGCCGTCTGCCGCGCGAAGGTAATATCGCGAAATGGATAATATTGTGTACCTCGTTAGCTAGGAGCGACCTGATGGTAACGTACGCATTCTAAGGGCTGCTTATCAGGCTCGTGCTCTGAAGGTCGCCGGTTGACAGTGCAACGAGTGCATCATGATCGGCGTCATCAAAACAGCTTCTTATCAATTCAACAGCGACGACCATGGCGATAGCACTTTGGACAGGTTGGATGGTTGCGCGCTCCGATGGAACAATCTTAACTAGATGCAGGTGTTTCCAGTGGATGCAGTTTATTGGAGTTTATTTATCTCTAATATTGTTTCGTTAATAATTTAGCACAATTTTAATAGTGTGGATACACCGAAGGTATTTAATTGTAATATATTTCATTTTGATGTGTACTCCTATGAATTTTTTAAACGAATTGTGAGCTATAGTTTCAAAAGGATTCTTTTTTGAGAATCTATAATGGAAAGCCTAAATCTGAACCTGTATGAAACGTGTAAGAACAATGCTTTGCTTTAACATTTGTTGAACTTTTATTAGGATCACGCTAAAGAACGCATTATTAGGATCAACGTTTATTAAGAAAAGCTTTTTAGCTTACATTCGCAGTCTTTTCTAGATTTTTCAGTATATATTAGTAGGACACTCTTAATCTCCAATTTTAAAGGACTTACAGGAAAAACTAGTTAAAATTGCCATAGGCTTCAAGATTTGATTACTAGTAATGATCTTGTAGTCTGGACAAGTGACTAGTTCTCGGTAGTATTGAAGAATAGGTGACGGTCAAGTTAAAACAACGCATATTGAAATATGATCATGATAATCTCTGGGGGTCTTCTGTTGATCTTCTAATTCATTGGCTTTATTTATTCGTGACTGGTCAGTGTTGCTTATGGAAAAGATTTTCTTACAAGAAATATGCCTAACACGTGTTGCGACTAACTGAAATCTAATTTTCTGAAACAATATATCGAATGAAAAGGAATCTGAATTACACTAAATATACGCCTAAATACAACAAAACTCTATTCTTGCGTTCAAATATATTTTTGGACCATGGTTGCTGAGCGCTGGCAAGATGTTGCAAGCCCCATCCTGCGCCACGAACAATGCGCTTCTGGTCGCATCACAATGTTTTGTGTGTGTGGTTTTCAAACAGACGCACCTCTCTACGCTGGCTGCTAAACACTGCGCACCAACACTAGCGAACCAGTGAAGCTTTGCACACATCCCCGCTGCGCGTAGCTGCCGCGTGTACGCGTTGCGTCTCCTTGACATACATTTTTATTTTCTGCCTTGCGCGCGCGCGCTCACGCTCGCCATATTCGTATTGCCATTTTTTTTGCTGTCTCGCTGTTGTACATGCGTTAGCCGACAGATCTTCCGTGAGCGCGAGCGAGTGAGGTGTGTGTGTGTGTGGGGTACTGGTTACAACTGGCCAAATGGGAATGTGTGTTATTTCTTTCTCTTCTCGCTTGTGACGATGCACCTTTGCTTTGGCAGTGTGTGTAAACAGTGCCGACTTTTTTTTTTTGCAGAAGTGGTAAAGAAAAACACCTGTGTACCGGTGGTAATGCGTGCACAACACCCGGCAGCAGCAGCATCGAATCACCTCACGGGGGTTCGTGGGGGGGGGGGGGGCATGCAGTCATGTAGGTTAGATTTTTGCGCATCTGTTTGCATCTGTATTACGCCGACCTGCGCGAGATGTGACTGCATGATGGGGGCTGCAATACAGTGAAGAGCGAAACAATAATCAATCGTTTCGTTAAACAGAGAAAGTGTCGTTAGCTGTTGTAAATGCAGGGGAAAACAAATGGACTGAATCATTTCAGTGAAGAATAAACTTTGAAATTATCTTGAACTTTTTGTCGTAATAATGCTCTCGTAAAGTTCTATTTATTTTTTTTTTATTATTTATGCGGAAGAAAAATAAATTAGCTGTAAAAATCAGTTTTTGACTTTTCGAGATCCTCTCGAGAAGGTGTGTACCGTGCAGCCTAAATCATAGCGTATTTGCATTTGTTGTCTTAGAGTAAAACAACGGGGCAAACTTCATCTTTGCTTACACTTTTCAATTTGTGACGCCAATTAAACACTGCTAGGCATCGCTTAATTATTATGCCTTGAATGTTTCGCATCCGTACTCATGTCCTTGCGCTGTGTGTTACCTTCACAGTTGGTGCAGTTGCGAGTATGCAGCTTATCATGCGGATGCAGCCAAATGCATCCGATATTCATAGCGCGGGAAACTGAGAGAGAGAGAGCAGGCTTTTCGGCCTCCGACTGCTGCCGCTGCTGGTTAGAATGGTTGTTCACAGTGGGCCGTTCCTTGAAAACAATCCGTTCCATTGATTCGTTCCCGGAGCTTTGACAAAGCCGGATACCCAGCACGCCAGATCCACGACGGCCCCGAAGCCCGGTCGAAAGCGGTTGCGAGCCCGAGCGTCCATGAATGGATGCGATGGACAACGACGCTGGCAACGGAACCAATTGGCAAAATGCATGGCAAATGATGATGATCGTCGGTGATGCTTTTGCATCTTTGCAGCTCAAAGTCACAATGGGGAAAATGGGTGGTGAATCTAGCCAGCGCAGCAAACGTCTCTATTTGGGAAGTGTGTGCATCCGAGTGAAAAGAAACCCAACCAAAGAACGGACACCTTCAATTAGCGTGGATCGTGCTGCAGAAACTGCAAACGAAGAAAATACCGCCGGGTGAAGGAAATACATCTTTTCCCCTAATGGATCTTTCCGTCCTGTAAAGAGCTTATTAGTGAAATACAGTGTGTGACATAATTGTAGGCATTCTTGTATTTTTTTTTTTGTAACAAAAAAAGTTGATTGATAATTAACAATAGTGAGATAAAAAGTAACAAAAAACGCCATTTTTCATAATTTTTTGGGTAACTTACCGTATCCCATTATATAGGTTTTTGTCAAATCGCTCATTTTTCCGTACATCATAACTACACGAATACCTACAGAAAATCGCTGTTAGTGTACAATCATTTTAAAATTATAATAATAAAATTCAATGCAATAAAAAAATGTATACTAATTCCAATCAACAGTAATCAATAATATTTGATTATAATAATTATAACTAGAATGTTTACATTTCATTGAATTTAATCCTAAAATTTTTAACTAATTTAGTTATTTAGGCTGGCCAGTTTCGATGGAGAGGTAGCATAAGATAAGCCGCTAAATATTACAAAACTTACAGAAAACTAGTTAAACGTATCAAATACACCACTTTTGAATCAATTTATTGTTATAACACTCAATAGATAATAATCGGACATTATTAATGTTGTAATTCTCTCAAAATGTTCAGAAAATAAAAAAAATAAACAAACAAACCAAAAAATAGGCCGATGTAGATAGAAATGCGAAATTTTTAATTGCTCTCAGCTACTTGCCCGTTCATACTAAAACAGATCGTATGTTTAGTTATGCTACGCACTGTAAAAGTTGGATATATGTACGTGAAAAAATGTATCTATTTTGGTGCTAATGTTTGTAATTTTTTCCCTCTTCTTGGAATATGTTTACATAAGTGCACCGAAAATGATTACCAGCAAAGGGAGATAGACTTGGCGCAACAATTTCCTATGATTTGTGCTAATTTTTCCCCACAAAACACAGCAAATTGAAGGCCGTGAAGTAAACGATTTATTGTATTTGCAACGAAAGACTTTACTGGTGAAGCTCCATTCGTTTTGTGTTGCGAACCAGTTGACAGTTCCAGTTCCTTCTCTACCGCAGCCATATCCGGGCCTTGTCTCATAACCGTCGTCATAAGGTAGATGGTACTTGCTGCGATGGCTCGGTGAGATAATTGGCTTGTCTAATTGCTGTTGACCACAACAATCGAACAGAAACAATAACAAGCAATACGGCTCGGCATGTTGACGGCAAGCGACGAGAAAAGATACGCTGCAGAAATGCAATATGCCCCCGAGACGTTTTGTTCGTTTCCGTTGCGTTTTCATAACGCTTCATTCCCCCGTTGGCACACGGCAAGCTTCACTTGGGAACCTGATTAGTGTTGGTTGGTTAAGCAAAAGCACTTACAGATTGTTTCTGGCGCATACGTTTACGTTAGCTTCCTCTTCAATGGATGCAATTATTCTACTCCAGTAAGAGCGCTTTGATTTCAACATAAAAGTGGCCTGCTTAGAGAGTCACAATTTGCGGTTATATTTGGATGTACTTTTTCGAACTTTTCAGGTTTAAAATGACGAATTATATTTATAAAATTAAAATTATCAAATACAAAAGATACATTTATACATAACTTTTCAAATTGCAACAGTTCAATCCGGTCACTCGAAACTATCCGCAAACTTACTGACAAACCTTTTCGCAGTTAACAATCAGATAGCAAAAAAAAAACAAGCCAGAAACGTTGCGAACACAGAATCGCGGATGTAATCGGTGCAATTCGTCTTTGCTCGCGCGCTACCGAAGCAGAAGAAATTAATTGCCCACCGTGATGCGGCACTTTTCTTGCAGTTCTGCCTAGCCCTTCTTGAAGCACTGCAGAGAACGTTTGACGTTCCGGCTTTGTTCGACGACGGGCGGAACAGTAATTTCTAATTAGGTGAAATACCGATGGCCGGAGCAATGGAGCAAAAGTTGTTGGACCAAGCTAAGATGGCAATCTGCTGCACACCATCCATCTATCTGTTCGCTTGCCGTTGCGCTGGTGTATCCTAGCAGAAGTGATTGTTGCGCTAATTGTGCGAATCCTTCCCCGGGAGACTGGTTCGAGTGGATGTGCTCGGCAAATGGGCAATCTAGTGCTTGTTTTATTTGTTTTTTTTTTGTACGATACAGTAATATTAGGTTCGCAACTAAATAACGTCCATTTCGGATCAATCAAGGTTGGCTGAAATTGGCGTTTGAATTTGACTTGTGAAAAGCAACATAATTCAAGCTGTGGCTGTATGGTATTAAAGTGCTTTGAGTTTGTAAAGTTTTCAGAGTGGAGTTGTCACTGTAAAAATGGGATTTTAACATAACTGATAGCCTTCGTGAAGGAAGGTTGAAACTTTCCAAAATAGAAATAATTGATGGGACCAGATCGATATAATCTACTATGAGTTATAGAAATCGAACGAAACTATCTTGACTCCTGCAAAGAACATACTAAATATCGACTAAGATATTAAGATTTCTCAAAAAGACGACAAAAAACCACAAATAGCGTATGGAAAAGAACTACGTGAATCATTATTTCAAATAAGAAAAAAACATCATACATAAAGGAGGGCCCGGTAGTGTATTTGGCAACGGAACTAGGTCCCAACACGACCGGACCCGGTTCAAATCCCATCCGGACCGTTCCCTTGTAGTGAGCTCTGACTATGTAACTACGTGGTATCCAATAGCCTAGTAAGCCATTTGATGGCCGGAAAGACCCCGGGGTAGGTCGTTAAGCCAAAAAGAGAGAGAGAGAGAGACATAAAGAAAAACTTCAAAAACACGATTGTTACTTTGTTGCACACATAATATATTACCTCATACGTTACTGCCGATGGATGTTTTAGCGCAATAAAAGTAATGTTATTTTTTTTCTGCGACA
Source organism: Anopheles rivulorum (assembly GCA_018908115.1). Classification (NCBI taxonomy): domain Eukaryota; kingdom Metazoa; phylum Arthropoda; class Insecta; order Diptera; family Culicidae; genus Anopheles; species Anopheles rivulorum. Next base: position 30,303,606 of record CM032177.1, on the reverse strand, counting down.
ATAATTCATTTATTAGCCTGCTGCTTGCAAGATTAGGTTCTAGCTGCATTAGTCATTCAATTGGAATTCAAGATAAATGCATCTATAACTAGCCATCATACATACGAGTCTCATATAGGAATGCAATTGATGTCCTCTCTTGCAGTACAGGTGACATACATAGATGACATGGCGAGAGATAAAGAAGGAAAGGAAGAGCGAGAGAAAGAGAGAGAGAGAAATCCAGCCGATCCCTCGTTAGTTTCGTAGTGTCGTGTGTCCGGTTCCCCTGCCAAAGTTGGCATTATTCTTGCGAGATGGATCCTGCAGGCCATTGGAGGAACATCTAATGGTATTTAATTTTTTTTATGCAACTCGCGTTCTGTACGGTTTGCGTATTTACGTCGCCTGTTTTTTTTACGATCGCACTCGTGAAACCCATTATTTTTATGGCTTCTCTTAGCGGGGCGAGTTTAAGTACGACGGCAGTGAGCATTTGTACGCAGGGGCGCAATGTATAAGCGATGGCTGTATTCGTGGTTTTCTGCCCGTGGCCGGCTCCGCTAAATGTGCCTTTTTCGACGCATTTTACTGCCTTTAAATGCTGCAAAACTATCGGCTAACCGAAGGTTCACTGCTGCAACGGCACGGAACATCGCCTCCGTTGCATATTCGCGTTCAGTATTCGAGTTTGTCGAGAAACTGTACACACGATCGTTTAGCTATTTTATGCCCTCTGTTTTAACTCCCAATCAGTTGAGATGTAACAATTTGCACCAGGCGTTTTAAAATGAGTGATGAGATTTTAATGAATCATCAACGCTGTATTACTTATCGAGATTTCGCCCGATGCACATCGTTGAATATGGTTGTGCATGTTAGAATTTTACGATCGTCCGCTATTGAAATTGTTTCTTTGCTTATTAAAATAAGTCAAAAACATATCCTCCAAACTGAACTACACTTTTGGAAAGTTGTGTTGAAAATGTTCAATTATAAAAAAAACTTTTATCGTGCAAAAGAATACTAACGAAATCAAGTACAGACAAATCTAATCGATATTTCTTGTTTTCTCTTATCAAATCCTCTTTCTCTTCCGGTTTGCCGGAAATTATTTCCTGCCTCCATCATTGAAGGTAATGCTTTCATACATCTCCTAAGCCTAAGGTTTTTTTTTTATATTTTTATGTGCCAAAAAGGCTGGCAGCCTATCAACACAGTGGAAGCTCCAATAGTACACAGCTCTTTTATCATGTCTCGCTGGCCTTCGCCGTACGACACAGATGCCATTGCGAAAGAATGCACCCGATTCGATTCGATAGTGTCTCCCTCCTTCGACAGCCACACTGACACATTCCTTTACTGATGGAAGAAATTGAAGTAAAGACACAAAAAAAGACACGTTTTGCGCCAGACTAAAGCATACAACCAATGCCGTCTCGATGAGATTAAATTCGGTTTTTCAGACATTGTTGCACCATGTTTCGTATAGTTTGTACATATCCGTTCCACTCAGTGTCTTGCGATTCATGGCTTTTTATCGATCGGTCGCGCTGTTTGGTATTTTGTAGCTTGGTAACCAGGAAATGGAAAAGAGAGATTTTCGGGGGCCTATCTCATAAAGATTAACAGAAATTCAGTGTCTGTGTAAGGTTTCTTAGACCCCGAGGTGCTAAAATAAACTATCATATACTGATTAGCTTATGATGAGAATTAACTCAACTCATGTGGCTACGATCGCACACGATGTGGGCAATGTTATGCTGCCAGTTCTAGAGTGTTCTACCTGTGTTTTGTTTTCTGTATTGTTCTCAGGCAGCTCATTTTTAGCCACATGGGGCGGCACCACGGCACGGAGAAGTGCATGCGGTAGCCGTACTGTAGTGGATATTTGTAAAAATAGCACTTTATCTCCAAAACACTCCGCGCGCTTGGCTTTCACGTGTTGCCCGTTCGCAGCACATTCCGCGCTGAGTCGCACATTCCTGGTCCAAGTGATCACGCGTAAACGGTAGATCAGGTAAGGCGCCGAGCTAAGTAGCTGATGTTTTCTGCGTTTTGTGGCTCCTTACCCGAAGGAGCACTTGAACGCTACAACGCTTCGTGGTTTTGCTTCTGCTTGCGAACCGAAAGAAAGCGATAGTGGTTTCTTTACTATCAGTGCGTCTCTCTGTATTTGTATAGTGTTGCGATTCACGTACGTACGCAATAAACGCAATGATAAGTATCTTTACCAGGCTACCAAGAGTTTATACAATGAGTTGAAAAATTTAAAAATGTGGTTTTAGGTGTACACATGTTGACATGTTTTTATGTATAAAATTATTTTATTAATTTTGATCAATTTAATTCTTATTTATGAATTCAATTCTTTTTTTTTAAGTGCAACTTTTAATAACTTTACAAGTTTAAATGTTTCTAAAAGTACAAATTCAATGATTTTATTTAGTATTAGATTAGGTTGAAAATTTCATGAAATATTTCACGGACAACAACAGAGCGAATTGCTCTAGATAAGTTTCTTGACGCATCATCTAGAGCAGTTATTGAATTATTTCTTAGGAATATTATTTTATTGCTCTTGTTTATGTTTAAATACTATTTCAAGATTAGCAAGCAAGATGATGACAAAAACATAGTGAACTCAACTCTGTTAAGGACTTCACAAATTACTTAAAAATCTTGACACATGTGGCTCACTTAGTTTTATACGATTTCACCGCGCTAGTCGTAAACTCATGATTTGTTTCATTACATTTTTCCAATGCGTATGCTTAATATTGTAGTTGAGAGCTAATGGTAGTTTCGAATGTGCGATTGTTGTGGATATATGTTTTCATGCGTTCGCTTCCGCAGTGCGCTTCTAAGGCCAACACGAGTGGCTACTTTTCCGTGGGCTGCGGTTCTGTTTGTTTGCTTTATGATATACCATTTAGCTGCCGGACACCGATTACGCTATGGAAGCATTGAGCTGGAACTTGATGGTTAAATGCGACAGGTTTTGCTGTTGTGGAAACGTTTCCTGAAATGCTGATACGAAGGGACTGTCCATCGCTGCGAACAGTAACCGTGCATAGGCGCTGTGTGATATTCATGTTTATTTCCCAGGTTTTACTTGTACCGCAAGTGCAAAGTTGCTACAATTTCACGTTTTGCTTTCGGGCTACTCTGTACGATAATGATCATATGGGGCTAGGGCACTTTTCTTTGTGTTTTTTGTACAACTAGCAGCTATGAAACACGTATTATGTCTAAACACAAGATAGTAGGAAACTGAAATGTACCAAACTGTGGTTTTCACTGACACGTGCGCTCCTAAACTTGAGAATGTACAACCACTAGCTCACCGTAAACTATTATCTTAAAAATGATATCCTTTTGAATTATTTTTACATTCTAAATTATTGGTGTAATGATATTTCTGTTTCTTCCCTTTTTTCAAAAAATATCAGCTTTAATACATAAAATATCATAGTTAGCTTTAATCTTTAGTGATGTAAAATGTTTTCACACCGTCCACACGTTGCTATGTACCGAGATGAACGTCTCGGTGTCGTACAGAATTCACAATTAACGATGCACTGTTGCAGAGTCGTTTATTTGTTCGTCTGACAAGTTTCGGCATCGGTCGCGTAACTGCAAACGAGATATGAATAACTATTTTGCAGTCTAATCTCCTTGCATCGACTTGCCTCTCGTTAACGTGTGCTGCTTTTTTTTTCTTCTTTCCTATTATTTTCCACCATACACGAACCAAAGCAAAGGCCGGGCTTCCTTCCCACTTCACGTTTGGCCCACATTCTGGCTAATGTCTGTCTGTGTTTTTGTGTGTGTGTATTTCTATCGCCATTGGACACCTAGAAGATTTACGCACACGTGCGATCGAATGAAGTGCGCTGGCGGTCGAATGATGTGCACAAATAATAATAAAACAAGCATAAACTATGCATCGCCGTGCTGCTTGTGCCTCTGATGCTTGTCGTGCAGAGGCAGAAGCTTTGTGATCATGCTGTGAATTAAATTTTTTTAATTTGCCAACAATCGCGCGAACGCAACGCGCGCTCTTCGCCCCGTGCACCAAGCAGCAGCAGCAAGTGCCACTGAGAAGTAAGCCATCGGTGGAAATATGTTAATGCTGGTTAGAGAGCTGACGATGGGCTGGTGTGTGCAATGGGAAAAGAAGCACGAGGAATGCTGGAATCCGTTATTTTATATGGCTTGAACCAGCAGAACCTCGTGCCAGAAGCATTCATCCTACGTGTGCGCCATGAGAAAAATGCTAATAAAACCCAGCGAAACCTTTCTTCCTCCATCCTGCTTTGCTGTGGCTGGCTCTTGGAGCCGTCTACAATAGCAGCGAGTACGTACTTTGGTACAATCGCTAACTACTGCATGTTCTTGCTGTCTCGCACTTTCCCAGTGGAACTTTTTTCCCTGTATCGATGCGTTTTGTTTTTTTTTTGTTTTATTTCTTTTGCTTGACTTAAGCGATAGCGATAAAATGTATGTTAACTGTTGATTGAAGTCGAACCTTTGCTTCAGTGATCAAATTTATTATTTTTTTTTTATTTATTTGTTAATACTGTCTTAAGAATTAAATAAATAAATGTACTTATTGAACTTGAAAATATCGTTTATTTAAACATTCAATCGTAATAAATTGAATACATAAATTGCAATTTATGGTATTGCACTATTTAATAAACCATTTAATTGTATAACATTTTAACTCTTTAAATACTCAGACCATCATTCCTAATTTTTTTTATTCTTTAAAGCGCAGCACATTCTATCTTTATTCTCTTATGGTACGTTCATCTCTATCCGCCTGCATTTGGTTGAAATAATTGACGAAGCATCGAAATTTACGTTCTGCCGAATCGATTTAACTGTTTCTACCAAGTATGATTGCGTACGATTTGCATCCCCATTATCGTTCGCTAAAGCTAATGTTGTTTAATTCTACCAAAATAATAATGCTTAATGCATTCTTTTTACCGTTAATTTTTGCAACTGCGTAACGAAAAACGCGTTCGCTGGCATTTTTTTTTAAATAATAAGCATCTGAAAGCCAATCCAGCCGACGCTGCGTGTTCTGCACAAATGGAAGAAAGAAATGAATTAAAATAGAAAGAAAAAGAGCGAGAGAGAGAGAGAGAGTGAGAGAAAGATAGAGAAAGGCAAAACGTCTATAGAGCAGAGTGCGCGCTGCGTTAGAAAGAACCATAATCTAAAAAGGAAGTTAAAAGCAACGTTAAAGAAAAACACACACAGAACGGTTATGTTTCAATTTCCATCAATCGCGCGAGCCCAACGGAGCCCAACAAGTGCATCCACTGGTGGCTGCGCGGTGTACGAATCTCTTGGTGTGTTGGCTGGCCGGCCTGTGAACACACAGTATCTGCGGCCCAAGATACGACCACATTAGGGATGGACACGAACGACGAACGGTGCAACGCGATTGTGTTGTGAACGTTTGCTCCGTTCTTGCAATGTGGGTGTGCGTATGTATGCGGAGGAAAAAGACAGATTGGTTTATCTGTTCTGCGTATGTGCGCGCGCGCGCTCACGTGCGCCCTCGTGCCTTCTCGGTGCAGTTTAATAATGCGCATATATTAAAACCAATTAATTAAAGGTACTGTAAAGGTACCGGGGGAAGACTTTTGCTGGATGGTTCATCTCGTTGTGTACCGTTGCTGGTGTGTGTGTGTGTGTATGTAATGCGAACGATTTTTATCTACAGATGTGCTGCTTTAGTAAGGTGTGCGTAGCTAATATACACGATGTAGCTTTGCATCTTTAATTGATAGTTGATACATTAGCGTGACACATTGACTAAAAAACCGGGGCACAATTTATGGATAAAGAAGACAATCTTGTAAACACCACCAACGGCTATGTTTCCAACCGCTTGTCGAACATTTGCCGGATCAGCCAACACAAATTCTAGTCATGACCGTGCATTCCCCATGAAATCGATTTAAGGGAAGTGCGCATGCCAGCGCGTACGGATGCAATTTTTTTTTGTTCTTTTTCGGTCGCACGTTTGCGTTCCGTTCGCTGCTTGGCAATTGCCCATGCTCGAACCGCGCCGCAGAAACTTAAACAAGAGGTTGTTGTCGCCGTTTGTCGAAGCAATTTGCATTTCGTGTTTTGCGTCCGATGTGCATGTCCGGCACATGATTGTAATGTGACGCTGACGTTCCACTCTCGCTCGCAAAGATGCAGCATGCGGCGCGGCAAGCAAATACAGCGACACGCGTAAAGAACGTCCACGACGGTACCGTGTTCGGCAAAAAGGGAACGCTTCTGCACGGCGCAACACGCGCAGTATGTATGTGGCGGTGGCGGAGAACATGCTGGTGGCTACTGGCCATTACCATTATCACTGATGTGATCTTCATTATCATTAGCAAACGGCAACGGGCATGGACACATTGGCTCTCTCCTACATAGGGACAACGAATACAAAACCAGCGTGATCACTGTCGGTGGCACACTGTGGCTCATGCTTTCTGGGCCCGTTTTGGTGACCATTTGTGAGAACACTACCACTATTTGAGCCTCACCGTGTTGCCTTGATATGCGTAGAAGCAAAAACAACAAACCAGTTTGGTCTTTGGAGAGTGTTCTCCGGTGCTGTTTCTCGCAGTTTCGATTCATATTCGTCGTGGTTTGCCTCCCCGCTGTGTAAGATCAGCATTTTTCTTCTATTTTTTTCTTCTTCTTTTCGTTTGTCCATCCAGCGTTGAGTGAAGATCCCATCTGACTTGTTGTTGTAGCTGTCCCGCAACCGACGCACGCGAGAAGAGAAATAGAAAAGGCTGCACGGCGTGAGCGTGCGAGGCAGACACTCAGTCAGCAAATGATGCAATCCGCTCCGCCTGCTCGCTCTCTTCTGTCTCGATGGAGGCGCCACTCAGTTCACGACGAAACCCGTATCCGTACTTAGCACAGTTGCAGTGCTGCTGCAACAGAAAGTGCGTATTGTGTTGCGGACTTGCATGATGCAGTTTGATGTCCGATCACGTCACAATTGGTTGGAAATTATTGCCGTAAATTATCGTGATACATTAATGACCTTTACTTAAGCGTAATAGATTTCTTAGTAGCT
>CM032177.1:30178211-30278598 GCA_018908115.1 Anopheles rivulorum | reverse complement strand
ATTGATTGAGTTTTCTTGAGGCACAAGCGCATAGCTTGCAACGGAACGGAAGTGGACATACTTCGCACCTGCTTTTGTAAGGTGGCCCAGTAGCGTAAGAGCACATTTCCCTGATTACATTTAATGGAACCGTCTGAAGTTATGTACCACTAAATTTACCTTGTTTTATATCCCTGCGGTAGGATGTTAGAATAATTTAAGCTAATTTGTTTAGCTTCCTTAAATACAAAATCACATTTTGTATGAAACGTATGTATACATTGTAACGTTTCTCATGTAAAATAAGCTATAAATCCGATTTGATGTTATTAATGAATTTATATTACATTTTTTCAACTCTGCTTAAACATTGCTACAAGTAACTACTGCTTTTGCTGTTATATAATCACTTTTTGTACAGTTTTGTTTTACGATCGTCGCAATGTTGTCAAAGTAGAAGCTAACAGCAGCAAAACGACATTGCTATTATCAATTTCACTGTTCTGGTTTTGATTCGATGTCTATGTTTTTCTTTTTCATTTGTAAATTGATATGTTATCAGACGCGAAACATCGAACACATTAATTGTATTTGACATGTATTCGGTTCATATTCCTACAAAAGTGTGTATGATTTTGGATTTATAGGTGCCTAGCGCTGTTTGAAGTTTATTGACATTGTTCGACAAAGCATTCTAGCGATGTGTAGCACCAATTCTACGGACTATTCTGACAGTAGAAAAAAAAATGCGAACCAAAGCTATTTTCCTGACACCAATGGCCATGTTAAGTGCGCCACTTACAATCACGTGAACAGCGACGTGCTTCCTTTCGTAAGTTTGTGCCTATTCGTATTTACTTCGTTGCTGGTGTTGCTGGATGCGTGTTCGACCAATATATATCCCCCCGCTCTTTTAATACTCATGGACGTTGAAACTGTTCGCTACGCGATATGATACGCGCAATCGCAATCTGCGCGCAATCAATCCGCTCATCTCTCATCCATCCGACTGAGCTCGGTGTATGTACCTGTCATGCTAGATGGTGTTACAGGGTTTTCACCAACACGTGCGCAAGTTTCCCTTTCGCTGTAGTGTGAGCGATCGTGCGCGCGCTCGCTCTTGATTGCGAGCAACATGCGCGCACGCGTACCTTCGCGATGCTGATTTTGATGAACAGCGCACACAGCCGAACGTCTGTTGTGTAGTATATATGCTATGCGGCATTGATGGGTTAGTGTTCGTGTAGCAAACGTAATTGTAGCGATGAGTGGCGTTGGTAATTTACGATGTTGTGCTTGTAAAGCGTCGGTCGGTCGATCGTGTGCGCTGACGATCATGACAAAGTGTCGGTAGCAAAATGAAACAAATATTTATAAACTATTAATTGAAATAAAAATGTTTTTACTTGTAGCAAAAATCAATGCTTTGTCTTAATATTTTAATGCGTAAATTATAGGTAAAATTTGTGGAACAATCATAGAATCATCGGTAATAGATTTTTACGTTCCATAGCACTAGGTGTTCACAATTACTACTACTAAACGATCTATGACTACTGCACCACTACTAATGCCCATGCGCCTTAGCGTTCCGCCGATGTTCGACTGCATGCACACTGGTGCAGCGCAGAAGCTGCATTCGCGAACCGTGCGCATTATTGTACAAAAGGTTTTTATTTTGCTTTTTCCCCTGCTTGGGACCGCTCACGACCAGCAGCATTTGAGCCATGAATCCGATTCGAGCGATTGGTTAATCAGGTCAATGTTGTAACATTGAACGAAAACGAAATTTATGTGCGCGGCGGGCCAGCCTCTGGCTCATCTTATGGTTATGGTGTAGGTGATTCTACACCACCGAACTTATCATTCGTTTATTGCTTGGCATGAGTGTTACATGCAAAATGATAATATTATTAATAATTTACTTAACAAAATGGAATATTTTTTTAAAAAATAATACCATGACACCTGCGTTATTCAGTATGTGTCGAATACTTTTCCTCTTAAAATCTCGATTTACGGAAGTTTACAGTTTATAAACTTAAGGAAATTAATTTTTTTCTTCGTATTATTAAATTTAATAATTGGTCAAAGTTCAATGAAAAATCAAAAATAAATGCCCTATTTTTCTCTTCTAAAAAGTTTCACATAATTTGTGGAAATTCCTTACTGCAAGATGCCAATTTTACCATTAATTAGAAATGTAACTAAACACCCTAACGGGTACTTTCCGGTACGATTTATATGGGGCGTGAATATACCCTATCGTCAACATGCTTCGACGGGAACTGTTGAATGGGCCATTAAACATAAATAATTGTGTCCAGCCCGAATTTATGTGTGTGCCTTTGGATGTTGCAGACATCCAGCGCGCGCGCTGCTGTGTAGAGCATTTCATTTCCATCGGACGGATTTTTAATGTAATGTATGTTTTACTACACCGATGATGGCTATCCGGTGTCATCATGCTTCATAGCAATCCGTGTCGTTTATCTTGCTTTTAGAATCGTTTTTCAGATGATTTCGGAATCATGCCATAGCACTCCAGCAACAATAAATGGATTGTTTTCTAATTTTTGACAACTTGCGTGAGATAGTTTTTTGACAGTTCGGCTGGGTACGGCTTAAGTGGTGTGCGCTAAAATGACAAAATAAACAAAAGCACATTCGTGTCGATGTGTGTGAGCGCGCGCGCTGGATGACAAATCTCACTGTGTTCACCGGTTTTAATTGAGTTCCGGCAAGATTAATAGGGTGTAATGAGCACATTTATTTATGTATATTCCTATTTATTACACTGGAATAATTATAGTATTTCCGCTATTTCATAAAATATATTACTATTAATGTAATGTGTGATAATGATGTTATGATTCATACGGCAGCACCATGTTTGTTCCAGTTTTTACCTCATTTCGTCGGTTTGCTTGTACAACTTGCGACGGTATCGCAACACACGATCACACCAATATCACACCAGTAACACAAGCCTACCAGCAGCTTATATGACTCGCACAAACCCTAGTGCGTGCCGTGTGTGCGGCTTTTGGATGGCCGATGGTGTAGTTGCGTTACTGTAACGAAGCGGATTATCGAAGATTTGAACGTGTCCGCACGCTTTGCCCGTTCGGGGCTCCGGCTTGGGCTCTGATCGGTACGAAGATTCGAAATCGAATATTCCGCGCTGACCGAAGTCCACTCAACGTCCCCACGAACAAGACGAGCCTGCGCACGGCAGTGGGGTGGAGCAGGGTGGTGTAGTGGTGGCGCCACGATCGATAAGCAAGATGGAAAGGGACAGAGCATAACTGGAGTAGTGTGGTGTAGTCGAGATGAAGTGAACGACGACGGCTGGCTGGCTGGGTTGGCTGGCTGGGCTTGGTGGGTTTGGCCGGTATGGTGGCAGAATCCTATGCCCGATTGTAACAATTGAAGGTTTGTGTTGCTTGCGTGAAGCACCAGGCAGCAGCAGCAGCAGTCGGCAGAATGAATGCGCCCGTGTTGGTAAAGGTACGGAAAAAGGCCACATTATGTTTCACTTCCCGAACGTCTAATTGCTGCGGATGATTTGCACTTTCTGTATTCAACATTATTTCTACAGAAACTACCACCACTACCACCACCACACAGCACACTACTGACACAACAACACGTCATCAGAGCGCCATCACAACGCGACCGGCCACTAGGTTCCATTGCTGTACCGTTTGTGCGAAGGAGAAGGCCTACAACCGTCCTGGCCGTGATTTCATTGCGGTACGGGATTTTGTCAAGATGGCTAGAAGGAAACCGTGTTTGTTTTGTTGTGGCCGTTTGCCATTGTTTCACCACGATACGCGGAGAGCGCTAGAAGATGTTGTTTCGATGATGTTCGACGCATCGGGCCACAAACCTCCGATTGCTCTGAACGTTATTCTATCGATATGTTTTTTCCCCGTTCTCTATCGCGCACCACACCTTTGCTCGCTCCCGCACGCAAGCTTTTGGATGCTGAAAGGTGTGCGCACAACTAAAAGCAACAGCAAGCATTCAACATCAAAAAGCTGATGATTAACTTTTAATTATAGACTCACCTCGAGCGTCGGTATGCGTTTGCTTTGGTCTCTTTCTATTGTTCGGTTGTCTGTGCTCTCGCTCAAGCTGACCGCATGGTAACAGGCACACAGTTTATCTCTTTTCTTAATGGTATATGTTTCCTGCTCTTAACATATTTCCCTCAAATGGATAGTACGGAGCGCTTTTAATGCACAGGTGAATTTGTAATTTTTGTTACATTTTATTCAACCTGAATACGCTAATACATCCGACAATAGCTATATGTCCTTGATTAGGCTGGTAATAATGTATTATTACTTCATCACGAACATGACATCATTGGGTGCTTTGCGAACGCTGCACAGTAAAAAGTAATATATTTTAACAAATGTTGATGTTTATATGAATTTCACCTTGATTGCGCATTGTTCTCAGATCCCAGATTGAGCAGAAAAGATGTACAAATCTATATATTAGCTATGATAACAACACCACAACACGTGGTAACTGTCGCTAGAACGGAAATGTGGCTTGAAATTCAAACTTTCGCGTATTGGAGCTTAACCACACTGGAGCTGCTACATAATGTTAATCCCAGCGGGAAATAGTTAGGCGAATAAAAGGAAAGGAGAAAAACACGGCAAGGGCAAAGGGTTTTCCGGTGACAAACAAAACAAAAGCAACCAACACACTAGCCAGTCAGTCGGTCGGTCGGTTGCTGGGTTGGTTGGTTGGTTGGTTGGTTCGTTGCTTAGGAGCCAAAACTGTGGAAAAGTACATGCAACAAGGCGAACCTTGACGTTGCCTCCCCGTTGGGTACGGGGGGAAAAAATGGTTTTCGGAGGAAAATGTGGTGTGCAGGAGGAAAAACTGACGGAGAAAAATCAATAAGGACCGCTCGTCCATTTTGTTTTTGGTTCGTTTTTGCTGCTGCTGTGGGTGCACGATACGATACTTCGTTTCGTATTTCTTTGTTGACGAAATGCAACACACTTTTATTAATGTTTCTATCTCGTCCGAACACAAAGCTGCCGAAATGCACAAAGCTGCGAAAATTGCTATTGCCTAGCAATACCGTGCTATTTTGTATAAATCTAAAAAACAGGAATGTTTTAGTTTTGTACAAGATTGTTTTAATATGCTGCTGCACACCGATTTGGTTTTCATATTTTGAAGTTTGCTAAATTTCTTAAAATTGGTTATTTTTCCAATACATTTTATTTGGTTTTTTAATTTTCCATTTCGTAATATTTTTATTTTAAAATTTTACTACAAATTATACTAATTCACGTGTTTTTTTCAATTTCTTTTCCAGGTAGGTAGATTCTGGATGAATTTGGTGAACTAAAATGAAACATGTCAGGTATTAAAGTGGTCACATTTCTTAACATTACTCAATATTTCACAACATCTTTATTTTGTATAAAAATAAACCATATTATGTTAAAAAAGAAACATTTTTCTCCCCGGCACTGAAGGACGCCTTCTCATCCAAGTGAAATGATTTCCGTGGTGGAAGCGAAAACGAAATCAAGTCCACCGTCACAACTGTTGACCTAGGTCATGATCATATACTAACACGCAGGATCAATCTATGTAGCGAGTGAACAGACAGGGTTTTGTGAATAAGCGAAACGCGAAGCATCGCAACAAACACACCATTTTTCCTGTTTCATTTAACTTTTGCGGCAACAATCGGCGACCACCGATAATACACGCTACGAAACGGGAATGGAAGGCGCTGCTCTGCCAGCAACTCCAAGCTCTATGGTAAATGGAAACATGGATGTTCGTTCTTCTTTTCTTTTCGAAAATCAAATGTGAACAAGACAACAAAGGAAACATGTGAGGGACGTGTATTGCGAAGCAAAGCACTGGACAGAGAGAAAGAGAGCCAGAGGATCCTGTAGCTTGGAAGCAGCACAGCATAGTGGGAGAAATTTGGGAGTTATGAAAAATGGAAGAATTGCTGTGGCTGGCAACCACAGGTGCTCGAAAGAGAAGGGACAACGAGCGAACACTGCGCTGGTCTGCTCATGGAGACGCCTGGTTGTCGCAGCGGCAGCGCGAGAGAGAGAGAGTGTCTGAAAGTTCTAGACTGAATGAAATAGCGTCGAAGCGAAATTTTCGACGAGATACGACACCGTCAAGAGCACACAAACAAGCACCATGTCTGGTTATAGTTGTTATTGATCGTATGACAGCTGAAAGGGAATGCAAAAATAAAAAAAAACGATAACTGAGCGTTTGCCAGAGCAATGTCCGTTTTGAGAGACACCCGCCGGCGGTACGGTATCATCTTCTCGTGCTGTGCCATTTTTCGAACAAGGTGTTCTCCAATATGCTCAACAAACAGATCTGCTAAATCTTTTCCCTTTTTTATTTTTCAACATAAATAATGTCACTCGGTTTCCGGACGGGAACAATACAGCGAGGCGACGGCCGCGCAAGGGTTTCATCTGTGGAGAACGCAAAAATCTGCACATCTCTCACACGGAGAGGAAAACCCTCCGGTTGAGGTTATTGAACCTGGCTGTATTAGAGTTTAAAAACCTGCAGAAGGATCATTTATAGAAAATTTTCCTACCCGTACGAACTTATATTGGTGCTTTAATATGCTTCCTCTGCGTGGCACGACGCAGCCGATCTCCGAAAAAAAAAAACGTTAGGATTCGTTCGAGTTAGAACACAAGCTTGTTAGGCAGCACGGGTTTGGAATTGAATCATCGACCTTAAAGCTGGCTCGGTACGGCAACCAGCAGTTTGTGGGACGCGAACCGAATGGATGTAAAGTGAAACTTTCGATGCCGCCAGTGCTGCTTGTACACGATTAAAGCGAAAAATGAAACAGCGACAGTCGGACAAGACTGCAAACTGCTTCTGCACTAGGGCGCAAGGGAGAAAACCGAACGCCAGACAGTTGAGAGACATGCGTTTTTGCTTCGTTCAGAGCTTTCTTCGTACAGATCGATTGGTGACACAACATGGTACAGCGACAGCTTCACACTTGCATGCTGCTGGTTCGCAGGGCTGGTGGATACAGAGTTGGCGGTGACGCAGATGATGTAAGCATCCGATGGAAAGTCGGGACAAATGATGTAGAACTGCTGTTTCCCTTTTCGCAAGTGCTTCAAAGCACGTCACTGTGTCGATGCAATTCATTTTCTTAGTGCAAACTTTAGTATCAGATTCCGGGATTTCTACTTACTCTAGGTTGGTAGTTTGCTACCAGAATCTGAAATAACAGGGTTTTCATTGGTAGTTTTTTTAGGCGAAAATAATAGTTTCAAAAATACAAGAGAGATAGAGTGAGTGTGAGAGAGAGAGAGAGAGTGAGCGAGAGGAAAGAGAGAGAAAGAGAGAGAGAGAGAGAGAGAGATCCTTAATATTCATAATTTTAAAATAAAAAGATAAAATAAAACATCCTGAAATATTCCCTTTAATGCCTGCGACTATTTCATGGATGCAACAACTTAAACATTTCTTCTCATAATTTTGCGAGCACCTTATCAATCTAACTTTTCTAAGTTGGATCATTTATTCAACAATTGCGAGAGTGGTATGTAACAAGCTGTTAAATAAACCAGTTTTCATGGTATCAAATTTTAATTTCACCATTAGTTGAAATGGAGCACACCATCAATAATGGTTGCGTCGAGTCCCTTAAAGCACTCCCATTCAGCATCATAAGTTTTATTTGTAACCAAAAAAAAAAACAACGAGAGAACCGGAACCGGAGCTTGATGTTGTGTGCGGGAAAGCCCAAAGCCCGAACGAGTGTAGTAGTCAATAAAACTGTGTGAAAACCAATCTACATACGATTATCGTTCCGCTCAGTTACTTCATCTCGTCGATCGCTTTCGAAACCGTCGTTACGGGACACTGCTAATAGCGGGCTATTGTCTAGCGTTTAAGATTAATCCGACAGCAGGACGTGAAACAAACGGCTACGGGCACACATGGATTTATTCAGTATGCTTGTGTGGATGCGAAATAAGCGCTTTCGTGCTACAACTACTGACAATAAATTACTCTATCAATGCTTCTCGCATCCTTCTTCCAGCGAACGCAAAGCTCCCGTCACCATTGCCAAAGATTATTACGGAAAATGAAGATAGTCTTAGAGTTTTATGGTTTCCATTCTTATCTTCGATTCGAGCATAGGCATGTGCCCATTTGAGTGTATCGTTAGCTGTCATCATTGATTTTATTGTGCGTTCGTGTTTAGTTACCAAAAAATAACGGTAAAAGATTGTACGAAATGTTGTGGCTTAGGAATGTACTTTACATTGGAAATATTCTATCTCACACTGGATGGAATTAAATTAGGTTAAAACTTCATGAAATAATTCACGGACTACAACAGAACGAATTGCTCTAGATAAGTTTCTGGACGCAGGTCATCTAGAGCAGTGATTGAATTCATTAGGCTTATGAAAATGAACTCCACAATGTAAATGAACTAAAAAGGACAAATGAATACACAGTCGCTAACAAAACTTAAACCGCGTAAAACGTCTATCTCTTACGTACACACACGAACAAAGGAACGATTCTAATAAATGAATGTTTCATAAAATAATGTAGATTAATAAATTGAAATTGGATTTACAAAACAACAATTTGATGAACTAAAGTTTATTTCAAGTACAGCTGTATAATATTTATTGTTTAACTGCAAACAAAATACTGCCATCTGTTTTCCCACCCTTTGTTCCATCGGTAGATTGAATATTAAAAGTTTTAATAGAAAACATGAAAGCTGCACAGATATTCGTTATGCGCTTTGGAAAGCTTCCCCAAACTTCATTCGGATGCGAAACAGAAGACTGTCCATTTTGACGTAAGGGCGTCGAGAAAAAAAAATAAAGAAAAGCAGAGCAAAAAACGGTAGCAAAAGTGGAGAACTCTTTAACGAAATTCATGCATACTGATGTGGCGGCGCTAGAACCATCGCGTCTAGTAAAAATTTCCTTTCCACCACGCGTTGGTACTTGGCTGCCGAACCTAGGATATAGTGACGAAACGGTGCCCAATACTGTTCCTTATTCGGAGCTTTTCAGTTACGGTTTACGGCCGTCAGCGACGTAAACAAGCGCGCACAGTCTACTAGGCCTATAAATTACAAATTGACTGGTTTAAATAAACATGAGCTTTCAAAGGCCGGGCAGACGTGAGAAATTTGATCGAATAAGTTAGGTTACATACGAGCGCGGCAGTAGAATGAATTACATTTCATATCGCAGCAAATTGTTACTCAATCAGTGGCTTTGCCGGTTAAAAATTCAATTTCGCTATTAGATTTGAGCACCTTTTTTCGATTTGGAGATTGAAAAAAAAATGTCTCTGTAGTAAGATGTTTATCGTCAATGTTGATCGTACTTGATCCGGATTTCTATTGTTTCTATCCAAATGTAAGGAAATGTTCTGTAAATGTAAGGAAATAATTCTAATGAATAAGCGTGTATCACCAATGGGCAAACACTGATATAACGCACACAAATACACACACACACACATCCAGTGTCCTGTAAGGTGGGTTGATATTTGCATTTTCTCCTAGTCCGTCTCCTGTGTCTGCGCTTGGCTAGCTGGGCACCACCAATGCAGGACCGCACTGCTCTGGGATTCTCGAAGCTTGGCCGACCGATCCAGCCTTGAACTCGCATTCTCGATCAATGCCCTTCCTGCTTCGATGGCCGCTGACGCATCCATAATCAATACGACCATTTGATATACGACGAAACATGGCCAAGTAGGCTCAACGACAGAACCAAACCTAACTGGGCTAAACGCATAAGTCGCTGACCTCAGCCGGCGGCACCGTGTGTGTAAGTGCTGCCCATCGCGCACGTATTGTGCTGTGTGGCATTAGATAATAACATTAAAATCTTCGCTTGCCGGATTAATGTTGGTCGTAAATGGGGATGCCAATGTGTGTAATGCTTTGGCTGGTAGTAAAACTAAAATTTGACACTAAGTTTTCACTATCAACTCAGTTCAGTCGATGCTGCAACGTTTAGCGCGCGGGGAAGTTATATGTGACGTTATATTTTTATGTACATCTTCAACTTGCTCCACTATGCACTGGGGGAGTGTGGAGGGGGCGGGAGGTGGGGAGGCGGTCGTACGTTTCATTGACCCTATTCAAGGTCCACGAAAACGGTCTTTGGGCGTACACATTAAGAAGCAGTGAGCGCTTTGTCACGATGAATGCGTACTTGTGGCGTTGAACACTAGTGATAAGATATAGCGTACTGTTTCACCATTCCTCTTGAAAGCAGTTGGCTAACACGCCTACACTCAAAGCGCCAGCATATTATCGTCCACAGGTGTGGTCAATGTTTGGTCTAAGATATTGGATCGGTATTTGTCGTTCGTTTTTTTTTATTTGTTACATTCTCTAATGGTAACATATGACGGTAATCTTGGTTTTCGATAGGTTTGCGTTGAGTTTTTGTGTTGGAATAATAAAAATTGTCGTTCAAGATTTATGGTTAAATATGGGTAGTGTGGAGCAATTTAGCGTTTTATCAATATATTGTTCCATTGACAGGCTGATTCATCATAACCAATAAAAAATCTCATTATACCAGTTTTAAATATCTCGATTTTGTTATTTTGTTCGTCCTTGTGTACAATAGTACCCCGAGGTCTTTAAACATCGCGTGATTTACTTCGTATGAACATCAAATAATTATAATTAAATAGATAACAAAATCATACAGATTACTTATTAACTATTTCTATGTCTAAGAGAGATTTGAACGAAAATTTTTTAATTACAAAAATACCAAATTAAATCAAAAATTTTAATGATGTTCAAATTAAAAAAAATCCACACAGGTTACAATTAAAATAAATTATTTTAAAAGCTCCTTTAAACACCTTATAAGAATTACACATGATAGTAAAACAAAAGGATATAATACAGCTGTGTTTTTAATGTGAAACAGCAAGTGTTATTGCACTAGTGTTGCGCAACGCGTACGATATAAATGCTATTCGGAATCGTTTATGCAACTTTCTTTCAGCATATTTCTTGCCTGCTAGTAACTAGCAACAGTGCTAGCATTTTGGCATGATTATTCTCACCAGCGTGTGTGACCCAAGCGCACCGACCCATCGGATTGTCACGTTCCGGGAGGATCAAACTTGATGCTCCGTGGCGTAACTGCAACAAAGTATGTTTTGTCGCTCGACGCTCGACGGCAATCGCTAGGGAGAGGCATATCCCGGGCGCGCCGTGCATTGGCCCGGGCTGTGGACACTGGGTGGCTCGTTAAAACCACGCAAATATTGTACATCCCTCCTCCAGTGGTCGGGTCGATTTGCCTTTTTTTTCCAATCAAGCCCATTACAATCAACATCCAACGCAACGACCAAATACTGCCCGGGCCCATCTGCCTCCCACCACCAGCCGGGCATGGGTGACGATGATGAACTTCATTGGAGTTCATCGAGTCGTCCCTGACCTAGGCAACCTGACAACGGACGTCCGCCTGCCTCCCCACTTGCCGGTGCTTCTGCCGGATAAGAGCAGGAATGTTTGAGAACTGAATCTGGTTATTGAAGCTTGCTGTCGATTACCGTTCATTGAGGTGCAGGTGAATGTTCGTTTTTAATTTTCACACAAATTTAAATTTGAAAGATTCTCCACATTTTGGTTGGTAAACGAGTAAATCACCATTTGGACAATACTTATTTATTTTTTAATTATATTTTAATGTTTCACTGTAATTTAAGACAATCATGTCTAACTAAAGGAAAATTCGAAGATATTATCATCTCTGAACCAGTACCTGATCCAGGTTGATCCAGAAATTGTATTTCTGATAAAACTGTGCAGAGAAATTCTTTTCCCGCTCAAAAAGTAAAGAATTTTCTTAGCAACTACACCTTTCCAACGAAATTTCTTAAAATAGCTGCATCCAAATTCAATACCGTGCGCCAGTGTAAAGGAATCAATTAAAATCCCATCCCCCGTATGGTACAAAACCATCTAAAGTCGTGCGCATTATGCCATTCCGTGGATCGCGGGTGTACTCTACTACCTGTAGCACCAACCACCCGCGAATGACGCTGAAACATGTTTGAGTTATGCGTGTTCTTATGTATACGTGCGAGAGCACCTCCCCCCCCCCCCTTCCCCTGCCACATGACACCCTGGCCCGTTGTACCTTTCGCTGCAGAAGCTTCGTCAAAAGCCAAGCCAGCAAAACAAACCCAAACACTCAGCCGGCCCCGGAACGTGACCGGAATTGGAAATAAGGGCTACCGCGTTTGCCGTGTCCGCCCGGCCTGTAAATCAACGTGAGGATTAAACTGTTGCCACCAACTGCCCCCATCTTCCCCCCTCCCCACCACCCCACAAAGCCAGCCGGTTTGATATGTGATCAACGCTGAATGACGATCCGGTCGAGCGCCAAGAGGTAATGCGCCCGCCCTTAGGGACCGTTTGATTTTCGTGCTTTTTCGCCGGCAAAATGAAAGCCAAGTCGTCGGGTCGGCGTCGGGCTGGGGACAACCGGTACCACGCGCCATAAAAGGAGGAAAAACCCGTTCGCTGGTAACAGCAGTTTCATTTACATAACAAATCATTTGATGTAATCTGATCTTTGATCGAGCTGTTACAACCGTGTCGATGCGATTGAAAACTTTTACACACAAACACACGCACGCAAGCGATTACCCATACGCAACTGAGATGACAGTTTTGTTTTTTGTTAAGAGATGTTGCGTTTTTCACCTTCACAAAGTAGTGTTTGAACCAGCAAAATGGAAACATGACGGATGGATGGAAAGCGACGCTTGCCATGTGTGATCGGTGCACAGAAGTGGCTTTTAATTGCAAGAAACTTTTACATTCGTCTTGCGTCTCTTAGCTTCGTATGTTTTGTGCCATTTATGCCGCTGCAACTTGACAACAATAAAAAAAGCTAACTAAACTGGATCAAATACGTGACTGCGAAACAGATTTTCCGTGTTTTTGGCTGTTGCTTTGGCTCTCTCTCTCTTCCTAATTTACTGTCCGAGATCCATCTGTCAGCTGACGTTTGACGTTTTGTTCGTTTTCGGGGCTGTGTGTGTCCTTCCGTGTGCTAGCCTGATCGTTCTGCCAAACCATCCAACCGGACGCGCAAGCGTGTGTGTAGAAGATGTTAGAGAGAGAGAGAGTGTGTGTGTGTGCTTTCCTTCGAGCGTTCCCCTGCATTCCGTGCGTCTAGCCGGTGATGTGATGCCCCCTTTACTTTAGCTTTAGCTGACGGATGCACGCAACAGCTTTACGCAACAAACACAACAAAATGAAGCAGCGAGAAGACAGTTTGATATTCTCCCTTTTGTAGTTTTGATTGCGTTTTCTGCTAATGCCTGCCCAAAAGGACGGAGTTTCCGTTCCGGCGAGTAGCGAGTAGAAGAAGAAGAATAACGGGCAAAAAACCTAATGCTAATCCGCCGCCGAAAAGATCATCAAAATTCAGACAGGGGATCGCATCAAACAGATAGCGCAACAGATAATATTCGTCGGGAAGCGATGAGTTGAGGTTGAGAATGTGAATCAATCCGGTACCACCAGCACCACGGCAAGAGTGGAATCTTTTCCCGCAACCAAGATCGCCGCGGAGTTGGGCCAATTTCTCGGAAGCTTCTTCTGCCGTGTTCTGCCTGAGCGATGGCCCGCACCAGTGTGGTGTGGCTCGCTTGGGATATGGTGTGCTGTAGCATCGGCCATGTTCTTCTTCAGCCGAGAAACCAGTCGGGCGGCCGCATCGCAACAGCTACGCGCGCAGTGTAGCGCGATACACACACTCGAAAATTTAGACTTCCGCTGATCGAACCTGCAATAATTCCGGCAGATCGTAGATCGCGAGCACGTTCGTTCGTTGCTGCTGCCTGTTTGCTGCGTCCGTCTCCGTCGAAGCGAACCTCAACGCTCCGCACACACATAGAGACGCGAGCGCGCACGCGGGCGCATTTATTGATTCCTCATCATTGGGGCTTTCCTTTTTGGACAGGAAATTGAAAATACAATTCAACATGTGATATAGAGAACACGAGAAGAAGACATGGGCATGGGTTTCGTTTTCGTATATCTGCCGCAGTTAAAGATGCCGACGGGAGCAACGGCAGCAGAATGTGTTCATAACTAGAAGGTGTACCGAGCACTCTGCTTCGTTAGTTAAATGTAAAACTTTTCTTTCGTGGCATAAGCTAGAATAGTGTTTATTAGTTTTCATACAAGATATTTAACAGAGCGTAATTGTTTTCGGATGGAAACGTTCAATATGCTAACAGTTTAATGTTCCCAATAAGTTCGCTTAGATATTCCTTACTTAATGCTAAGATCTTTTCTAACAACAGTTTATACATCAGTCTCCGATGTGCTTGGTGTTCTGTTTTAAACTCATCTTCGTTGTATTTCAAAATTACATTCTCTTATATTTTGCTTTTTTTTTTGTTCTCTTCTTTATTATCTTCTCTTCTTGGTAATTATTTATTCTAATTTATTTGTTTTTTTATGTTTTAGCACTCTTACCCTTGTGTTAAAACACTTAGTTATTACGTATTGGTTCATGAATCAGTTTTTAATAAGTTATTTTAAATTCGTATCGATTTTGCAGTTTGCATCAATTTGAATTATTTATTTTTTTTAATTTATCGTTTCTCTGGTCGTTCTTGATGAAAGTTATTTAATTTTTTTTTATTGTATCTTACGACGTTTCCCGTATTACACTTGAATTAAAATAGTTGATGTACAGTTCGTAATCATGCTCACTTTGCCCGTTTGTTGACAATTGCATCGGCACTTCAATTCACGTTTGCTTCCATCTACAAAAAATCGCATGCAGTTCACACCCGCAAAGCTCTTGTGTGTAAGCGCAAAGCTCTGTCGGCTGAGATCAGCATGCAAAAGATCGAAAGCAAGCTGATGTTTACGGGGGCCGGTCGACGGTTATGCGACGAACAAGGAACTCACGGGAACTCAGGGACCAAAGTCCTTTTGGGTTGCTGCGGCATCCAGCGCTCCCATATGGGAGCATCGCGACGAGAATCGTTCCCTTTTCTACACACGGCTTTATTTTCCATTCCACAGCGATGCCGGCCGGCACAACACGCATACACACCCAGGTTTGGGTCTGGTCCCGTACTCTCCCCTTTCGGCATTGGTTTCGACGCGCAGTACACCAACACCACGCTGGCCCGTTTCGCGTTCTGATGCGAACGTCGCGCGACACGACGGTGTGTGCCACCAGGAGCGAAAAATAAAACGCACTCACGGTGGTGTGCACTCCTCGCACACAGCACACACACACACACTTCCCATGTATTTTTGCTTGCGGCTGCATTTTTGCTGCATTCGCTGTTTATAGCATCATGCCCATCGCTTCCCTGCGCGGAGTCATGTGTTGGTTGGGTGTGTGTATTTTTTTGTTGTTGCTTTGCTTTCTCTGTTACAAACGCTTCATCCCTGGTTTGGCTGTGTCTTTTTCTGTCGCTCTCCAGCCATCGCGATCGAGATTCGATCGCAGTTGGGAATCACGTTCGCACAGCAACAACTTCTCCGCATGCACTTTTGCTTGCACACACGCTTGCCACAAAGAGAGAGAGAGGGTCCCCACGGTGTAAGACTGTTTCGCGGATCGCTGTTTGTTCCCTGATGCGTTCCCTGCCGGACAGCATTCTTTCCGATGGCGGTGTCCGTATTGGTGTGTTGGTGTTTCGCTGTATGCGCGCGCGTGCGAGAGTGAGCGGGTTAAATCTTGTTTCCCTTTTGTGCGAAATATTTAGTATGCGTTTGCCTTTTTGCCATCCGATTCTTGTCAGCGCTTCCCAGTGAAGCCAGGTTTTTTTTTTTTGAGCGATCCGCGCGAACGGCAATAAGCGGAAGAGTATCGCCTTGTGGTCGCGGCCCGCGGGGGGGGGGGGTTTCTTCTGTTGCGCGTCGGTCGCGCGGCTGTATGTTTTAAGGCGCTCGCCACCGTTGTTGTTGTTTGGCTGGTGATGAAAAACGGGGAAGAAAATATGTGTGACGGTCAATCAACTTTAACCTTACCCGAGTGAACGGGGACGCGCGTCGAGCATTTTTTTTGTTGTTGTTGTGTTGTATATATATATATATATATATATATATTTTTGCGCGTACCACCACACACTCGCTCTCTCATCGCGAAACCAACTACATCGGGGTTCTCTTTGCAATTGCGCGCGCTCTTCCAAGAACGGTCGACTCTCCGTACACGCTGTGCGCGAGTTACGCGTCCATCATCACTCGCGTGTGTTTTTGCTAAATGCGTTGCAGCATTTTGTCTTCTCACTTGTTGTCGTCGTTTGGCGTTTTAGCGCGGCAGCCAAGTCGGTACCTTGTGTGCTTTGGGCTGTGCTTTGTTTTCCTTAGCCCTAACCTTCGCATCAAACCTGAACTCTGGCAGCGGCGAGTACCACCGTCAAATCGCGATACTTACACAACCTGGAAGCATTTTATCGGACACGTTTCCATAAGAACAAATTCAGCAAGACAACAAAGGGGTGGGGTGGGGTGGGATGGGATGGGGTTGGAAGGAGTAGTGGAGAACAGCCGGTTGACGCCTGGTGTGTTAGCCCGTTAGGGCACGTAACCACGCAAAACATAACCGCGCGTTTTGTTGTCGTTGGTCGGTTTGTAAGGAATAAATGTATGCCCCCCACCCTTTTTTTTTTTGGTGGTGGATTTGTTTGCTTGCTTGTTGTGTCCCGTTTGTACCGTGTTTCATTTTGTGGCGTGTGGTTTTTTTTTGTTAGTTGTTGTTGTTCCCGCTACATAACGAATGTTATCTGTGTAATGGAGTATCCGCTATGGTAAAGACATTAGATGTTTTAACTTGAACTAAGTAATGCAAAAAAAAATGCTTGAAACCGACAAAACTCTTTCCAACGCTTATTTGCACAGCTTGGGCTTATCAGTATTAAAACACCGCTGTAACCGCATGTTATCGAATGAGTGCTAAACTTTACTAAAAGTAAGTTGTTTTTTTTTATTGCACGTTTGCTAAATGATTACATTAACTTGTTTATTTCACCGCACATGACACTTACGCAAATAAAAGTGATGTTGAGTAATGCTTCTTTGATTTTGAGCGAAATAGAAAAACATACTTATTTAATCTCATGATTTTGACACCTTACACAACTTACCAAAAAATATTTATTTACCGTTTTTTTTTTGTAAAAATGCTGCAAATTTTGTTTTGAACACACACACAAAAAATAAGCTTAAACGCAAACTAAGCAGCGAAAGAAGAAACATATTGGCCCGTTGTTTCTTCCGCTTTATCACGGCCACGGTGACAATGCACCGAGATAAATCATGCGGGTAATTTGGATTACCGTCAACGAAATGCGAAACCTCAATTCA
Organism: Anopheles rivulorum; assembly: GCA_018908115.1. Lineage (NCBI taxonomy): Eukaryota > Metazoa > Arthropoda > Insecta > Diptera > Culicidae > Anopheles > Anopheles rivulorum. Next base: position 30,261,191 of record CM032177.1, on the reverse strand, counting down.
TCCGTGCCCAATACATTATTCGTCCGATAAAGGTACGCGTTCATCGCGTATTCTAGCGTCGTAACCTTTATTTGCGACGCACGCAGCTATGGAAGCGCGACACTCCTGCCTGTGTGTATGTAGCGCAACATAGGGCTTTTTTTTTGTGGATACATATTATTTCGCTGTGTGACACAAAACTTCTTCTCCGGGCGTGTACAATCTTCTCGCTCGCGTCACGCATGCCATTGGGATTACCAGCCCAGGACGCGATCCATCATCGTAACGATATGAAAAAGCGATTAGGAAAAGTGTGTACGTTTTGCTTTGGCACGCTCGGTACGTGTCCTTCCGAATGACGCTAACGAAAACCATGCAGGACAGCTGTCTCGCGCAATACACAATCGTGGCTTTCCGGTTCGCATTGTGTGCGTGCGTGTGTTTTTTTCTTCTCACAAACCCATAATTGTTTGTTATCATTTATATTTTGAAAGAATCTCTGTCGGACACCATTACACAGCGAAGGATACACCAGAAATGATGTGATCTTCGCGCTGCTTTTCCTCCTTGGAGTAATGGAATTATGTGGCGAATCTAGGATGGCGATGGATGCACTACCGCTGGAGTGTAATTGAATTTAAGCAATTGTACGTAAATAAACATCGTGAATGTCACTCAGTAGTAAGCTCTAACATTCACCATCCCAAAGTCTGGGAGCGTCTTTCCAAACTCATTCACCAAAAACTACAAGTGGCATCCATTTTGCTTCGCTTTTCGATGTCTCCGGTAAAGGGCACCAACGGCGTCGAGTCAAAACGAAAGAAGAGCACATAAAAATGGGTTTCCGACGAGAGCGAAAGTTTGCTGGGGCCTCCACACCACCTCGTTCGTTCGGGTGATGCTGTGAACCGTGCGCGTAATTCCCGCGAATCCTTTTGCCCAAATGTCGCCCAAAAATTGTGTAATATTTTCCTTTCACTGTTGCCGGTGTACCGATAGCGCTCTTGCTCTCTCTCTCTCTTTTGCAACTCTTCCTTTTTTCGGTGAAAAACCAGCGCAGGAAGTTAATGACAGCCTGTGGGTACTACACCAGTGTGATTGCTATGAGTGTCGCATGCCAATGCACTGCGAGGATATCAACTGAGTTCGGCTTTCGCGAACTCATAGCTCATTTTAGATAACTAGCTCCTAAGGGAAAGTGTACTTTATTGAAATCGTTTTGCATTTCTGTAGAAGAAGAGTCTAATTTATCGTCCATATTTTCGTCTAAATTTCAATTTGTTCAAGAATATTTACATATGTATTCTTTTTTGCATTACAGACAAATAATGGAACTCACTTTTTATGTTATGTTAGGCTGTCGTTTATGTCTTATGTTTTAACAATTTTATCCATTAACATAGTTGTGTTATTATTAACACTCATTGCATTACCTTCTCGTTTGCATCTTCCGCGTAATCTCGCTGCGTATGGCCGTTCTATATGTGCTTCGCCCGAAAAGGTTCTCAGCTCTCTGTTGCTCTCTCGCTCTCTCTCTCTTTCTCTCTCTCTCTCTCTCTCTCTCTCTCGTTCTCTCTCTCTCGTTCAGCATCTTTGCACAAAACATGTGCTCCATTCTCAAGTCCGTTCTGCTCGTCTGATGGTTCTCTTCTGCCTTCGTTCGAAGGACAAATCCACCTCCAGTGTGTCAGTGTTTGATAGCTTCGTATACACGCGTATCGTTTGGAGCCGTGCAGCCATGGGACGGATGTCCCAGTGTGCGAATATTTTGTCTGTTTTCTTATGTGGCTTGTGTGCGCGCACACGTACATACAGCAAAAGAACAGGAGCAATGAACCCCTGTGTCTTCCCGTAGCACATTCTGTCGGTCGCTCGGTCGATGGGTTTTGCGGCGAATTTTATGTTTTGGTTTCTCTTTTTTCCTATCCCGTGATTTTTTTTTTCACTTCCAAGTAGTGATCCTTGCCTTAGGTGCTGTATTACATCCTTTTCTGTGTGATGCAATGCTCGATTGTTAAAGATTCACTTTGGCAATGGTTTATTTTGGATTTGAACTTTTTTTTAAATTTATTTGAGTTTTAAATATTATCGGACATTTGTATTGAACTGGTAATCTATATAATGTTTAACCAACCAACATTCTAATCGAACTTCAACTTCATTTTGGGAGAATATAAAACTAAAATGAACGATCTGACGTCAAACAACACTACAACCAAGGTACAAGAAGGCATGGCACTTTAAATCGCTTTGTTGCTGCAACATGGACCAGGGTGCGTCATAATTGACATGTCACAAGTTGCAGCTGAAATGTCATGGTCGAATGGTATACTAATTAATCTGTTGCTAATTTTCGTACCGGTAGTTGTACATTGATGTGAGCAACAAAGACTGGCCATGAATTGCCCAATTGTTTCACCAAGAACATATTTAGGGAATAAGTAGCTAATTTTTAAATTCAGTTACATCATTATCATTTATTTTTAGTTTAATTATTTAATTTCGAACTAAGGTTTCAAAGGGCTTAATTTAAAAAATGGAAATCTCTATGTCACAAAAATTAAGGGCGAAAATCGAAAAAAGAAAAAGGGATAACTATTTTAATTAAACTATTTCTCATGTTTGTTTGTTATATAAGAATTAATAAAAGAGTAAAAATACAAAATGTGTCGCAAAATAAAAAACCATAACCATCTAATCGAACGTTTTTTTTGTTGTTGTTTCATTTCAGGTAAGCATCCCGATACCTATATTGGAAAGGAGGGTTCTGTTTACTTTGGAATGTGTGTTTCTGAAGAGTGATCGATGGTGGCCGTAAGTAAGTGCGTCCTTTAATTTCGTACAAGTTGCTTGTGAGATGTAACATGATTGAAATTACAAAGCAAAACGTCGAGCTCCAAGCATTGCTCTACTTCACGATGGTATATTGTCATGCTTGGAGAGCATTTAGCTGTATGTTAACGCATTCGAGCTGGCAGGCGAACATTACCAACACCAATAAAATTGATATTTATCAGCTTTATAGCCACTTGAATATGACTTATTTAAGGGGGAGGGGGGGTGGGAGTGTTTGTACGCACACCGGGTCGTATTTTGGAAGGGTCCCTTTGCCTGCTTATCATGGCATTCCGGTCGCCCGGACGGTGTTTGACAGTATAGGTAAAAGGTAGTTAAGTAGGGACTATCGATTTACGACCCGCCCAAGAGGTGGTGTGCAGTGCAAACGAAGAAAATTACTCACTCAAATCGACATACGACGACCCACATTTTTGGCCAAGAAGGCCAAAAAAAAAACAACGAAGCATGAAAATTAAAGACATAGAATATTATGCTTCAACCCCCATGCCCTGCCGGTTGAGCCTAACAGAACGGCATGATACAATCAAATATTTAAATAATTGGCTGGTCGCCGCTACCGCAAAGGTACAAAATAAGGTAAAACAGGCCACGCACGTATTAATATATCGATGTTAATGAAAATTTAAGATAATCTAAAAATAATAATTTACTCGTTGCTGGTAAGGCAACCTTTTGCCAAGAGTTTTATGCTTTTTAATACAAAATCGCATCAAATCAATGTTAATGTTTTTAACAATAGCAAGCGAAAGCTGATGAATAGAAGCATCATCACAGGACTACAAGTTTTCGTTTTGCCATCCTATGAAAAGCCGTCCTGGTAAAGCCGGTGGTCATCTGGGAAAATTGTGCGGTGAAATATGATGCCGCATTCAGTCCACCTCAACTCCACTACACGGCGATCGAGGCAGTTTTTAGTTGACTGGTGTGATGGGCATGAACACAGTTTGGGGTGATTTTGTTTGCCAAAGAAAGCAGATGAGGGTGCCCTGCATCATGACACCCTGCCTGATTTACCATCCATAACTGTCAGAATTCGTGACAGAGTTGGTTTGTCACTAGCTCTTCCAAGAATCGTGAGCTTCTCTGTCCGGGCCGGCAACTATTGTTATAGGTGTGACGGGGATGATTGTGTTTGTTAGTCGTCTTGCTTGGATTGATTGCTGGAAAACGGGAAATTATTTAAGATAAATGCAACATTTTGCTCTTCCGGTGAGAAAAGTTTGTGAGTTTTCGAATAAGACTCTTAATTTCCGTTCTACAAAGCTCGTTCCGTAGGATTTTTATATTGCATTTGCACTCATCGAGCGAGTATAATTAAAATGCTACTAGATAATAATCAAACAGAGAATTATAATTAATCCACACAATGTCTCGGATCGTCGCCATTTGTCTCGCGAAGTCAGTGCGTTTGCAGGGGAAATGGTTTCAAACGACCATAAAAAAATAAACAACACTGGTCAAAACCATTTGGCCTTTAGCCATCCATTTTCCGGTAACCTTCGGAAACGGAATGGTTACTGGCCGACGAATCTTACCAGTAAAGTGCAGTTTTGATACAGTACTGTTATTATTATTATTATTGCGATTCGAGTTTTAATTTTTCTCCACATGGTCATAAAAAGCTCACATGGATCGACCATCCATCGTTTGCTGTGCAGCGCGATCGCGTTGTTGGTGGATGTGTATGAGAAGTAGCAAAATAAAACCACTCTCGGTCTCGGAATTTTGTTTTCTTCTTCTGCTGCTTCTTCTGCGTGCAATCTATTGTCCAAATTGCCTTCTAATGGGGGCATTTCGGTGTGGGGGGGGGGGGGGGGGAGATTTCCTATGTTCTCTAGGAGAGTGTAATGCTATTTTTCCATCATTAGCACGTACGATGTTTGCCGCGAGAGTTGTCCGCCGATGGTAGACCCATAAATTTTATTGCTCTTCAGCTGTGTGCGGTTTTTGGTGGTTTTTTTTAAATTTCCAACTGTATTCTGTCAATTTTCGACCGAAACAAATACTCATTCTTGTGCTTCTTAATTTAAGCTATGTCCGTAGCTTCATACGTCTCACAGCCGTGTGTAGCGTAGCTTTTGCAGTCGCGCAGCAAACAGCTGCTGCACTACAGCACCGAATATGTTGCGGAGTGTTGCGGACATTTCGTCAACAATCTGCAATCCACACGGCGGTCCCATTACCCAGAACGTCGATTTGCACTGGATGGTTTCCATAAATTTTATCGTATCTATAACAGAGATATAAAAGTAAAGCAAAACAACACAACACAACGATGTGTGCTTTTTTTTTTGCTTTCTTGTTTCTAGCTGATTGTTGTATTTTGTTGTAAAGCTAAACAGCGTCCTTCATTATCATCCGCAGCGGTGCAGAGAGAAGAGCCAGCGCAGATCGTTATGAATGCTTCTGCTCTGTGCACGAAGAAATTTGATCCTTTGTCGGGTGTGTCTTCGATCGGGAGTGCCTGGTGGAGGAGAGTTGCCCCGAGGACAAAATGTTTGACGCACTCACAAAGACTCAGCCAAGCACTGGCGTAACATGTGCAGCGGCATAGAATCCTATCGGAAGGCACAACACGGTATAGAAAGTCGCCGGATGGCATCGGCGGCATCGGGTAAATCTTAATTCTTTTGTGTGTGTAAAAAGAAGAAAAAAAAATACTGCCACGCCGGGTCCTCTCCTAGTGGCTTCACAACAATAGTATTACGGTGGCATTTTATGTCATTCGATATCGCATATAAAACGCGTCGCTGCACCATTTGCTCCCGTACGACCAGGCCAAACAAAAGAGGAAAAAAAAAGGAGGATGGTTAATGCTTCTTTATGTGATTATGTCCTTGTACAGCAGGGAGCTGTACACCTCGGTGAAGGATATTTCGAAATTGATTCACTTTTGTATCGAATGCTGCTGGCGCGATACCACAATTGTCAACTGCACTGACACGGAAACCATCAACACGTTTGGAACATTCGCTCACACGGAAGTGAACGGAATAAGAAGCTGTGTGGCAAGCGTGACAATGAAGCAAAATGAGTGTGTTTAAAGAAGAAAGTACATTGCATAAACTGTAACTGTAGTTAATTATATGCTGCAGACCTAAATTTGTGCTGCACAAACAACAATGGAACGGCCAATAGTCAATTGCAATCAACGGCAACGTTCGTCCAATTACTTATTATCTTCTGCCTGTCATCTAATTGCGAAGCGTTTGCGTTAAAGTGCGTGTGAGTTGCGTGTTTGCGTACGTGCCACGAACAATTCACTAAGGTTGCCTAGTTGGTGGCAAGACGTTCTGTGCCCTCAATTCGGTGTACCATCCGCGTCCTTCCTGCTGGTGTTTAATTTATTGCCAATGTTTTTAAGTTCCAATAAATCTTGCAAATAAATCTTTCAAGGATTGTTTGTTGGACACACACACACTACCGGGAAAGCTCCTTCGAATGCCCGAGAATTGGTGTTTATAAGAGCTCCCGAACGAAGCATCAGAAGCAGCATTGGCTGCGTGTGTGTGTGTTCCTACAGTGTGTCCTGCTAATGTTTCGACATCCACACACACATACCGGTGTCCTTTTGCTGCCACGAATCGGTACCATGGTGCGATCGTCGTAGTGGCCTGGTTCTTATCCTATCCCGTGATATGTGTCGCTGCTGAAAACACCATTCATCTTCGAAGTTAGTCACCTCGATGTGGCACCCCAGCCCTTTTCCGAAATGAAGTTTCACTTCCATTCTGCTCACATGTTTTATTTTCACTTCATGTGTGTGTGTGTGTGTGCGCGGCCGATAGTTGCGTATGGCTTTGTTGCGTCGATAAGCGCAAAAGTTTCGTTCATTCCCTGTCGCCAAGGATCGGCCACAATAGGGCATTATGCGGTGCGGAACCTATGAAGTTAATTTATAATCATTTCACAAATAGCGCGTGAAAGACTTTTCGGGGTGTTTATATGCAACCTTTTCGCTTTATTGTACAACCTTTGTTGGGATGGATTAATGTACGGAATGGGCGATCCGTATGGTTCGGTTCGGGAACACCAAGTGCTCGTTATTGCGTTCAACGTTAGTATTGAACAGAAATCTTAAATTAATTAGTACTAGTTAGTATTGAACAATTTTCAATCTTAATACACTTTAAAAGTGTTTTTATTAACATACTGATCGAGATTTTTTTTGTTTTAAATATTTATTGACAAAGGCAAATGACACAATGGAAATGGAATAATCATCATTTAACTCTTACAGAGAGTAAATAAATTGTTTGAATGTTACAATTAGATTTATTTTGCCAAAACTATTGAATCATGTTGTTGTTATCTTACAACCTTTAACTGAAGCACTTGTCATGTGTTCTCCTTGTGGAACACGTGGATACTTGTATTTATTTTAGCAAAAACCCCAACTTTGTAACAATGTCTAAAGCAACAAAGGCAAAGCTATTATCCCTAACATAATGTCTCTGTTATTAATAACAGTAACCAAACAGCGGTTTGAGTGACGGCCTCGCTAGTAAGCGTATAGCGCGTCAGTTTGTTGAGGTTGTGGCCAAATGTAACCGCAAACGAACCATGTCAACATAGTTACAACTACACGCCCGTACACGAAATAAAGTGAAGCTTGTTGAATGGCAAATGATCTGCTGATAGTAATCTAAAATTGAATGTTTTATTGCTTCTATATTATGTATCAAACCGCCGTCATGTTGCATACGACTACGCCTAGTGGATCAAATGTTTTAATACATACTATACAGAATACTATAATATCATTCGTGTATTGAAAGGCAATAAATATTATTATAATGAGTAGAAGTTTTTTAAAAAACGTATGTACGTGTAAACGCACATTACGTGACCTGTCATAATTTTGACAGCTGTCATCTAAAAATCAGAACAGAATAAAAAAAGTGAACGAATAAGACCGCCAAATCGAAGTGATTTCATTTTAATCGATTTTAAGAATGATAATACATGATTGTCTCAAATTATAATATTTCAATTATATTTAAAAAAAAAACAGAAGATATTCATAATATAAGTTAACACAATTTTCATTCTCAACAAGTTCTGAAACTGTACAAAAGCATTTGATTTCCTCCATTCCTTCCAAATTTGAAGGTTGTAGCTACATGCATCCCGATTGCTGGTGATTGCCGCGTAACATCGGACAAAGAAACGTTTAGTTCGCTTAGATTGTCCGTCCGATTGGTTGCTACTCGTGACCTACGCCAAGGAGAATTCGGTTCGGATGTTCTGCGCATAACCACACCCGGAACAAAGTGTCGTTCCAACTTTAATGCACATACTCATAGTTGTGCAAGGAACTCTTTATTGGAGCGTGGTACAAAACCAGAACTTCAATCGTTTTTGGTGTACTTTGCATATTGCGGCCGGTGATATAATGTTTCATGCATAATGCAAAGTAAAGTAATGGTAAAAGTGTGAAGTTNGAGCGCCAAGAGGTAATGCGCCCGCCCTTAGGGACCGTTTGATTTTCGTGCTTTTTCGCCGGCAAAATGAAAGCCAAGTCGTCGGGTCGGCGTCGGGCTGGGGACAACCGTACCACGCGCCATAAAAGGAGGAAAAACCCGTTCGCTGGTAACAGCAGTTTCATTTACATAACAAATCATTTGATGTAATCTGATCTTTGATCGAGCTGTTACAACCGTGTCGATGCGATTGAAAACTTTTACACACAAACACACACACGCAAGCGATTACCCATACGCAACTGAGATGACAGTTTTGTTTTTTGTTAAGAGATGTTGCGTTTTTCACCTTCACAAAGTAGTGTTTGAACCAGCAAAATGGAAACATGACGGATGGATGGAAAGCGACGCTTGCCATATGTGATCGGTGCACAGAAGTGGCTTTTAATTGCAAGAAACTTTTACACTCGTCTTGCATCTCTTAGCTTCGTATGTTTTGTGCCATTTATGCTTCTAACCGCTGCAACTTGACAACAATAAAAAAAGCACACTAAACTGGATCAAATACGTGACTGCGAAACAGATTTTCCGTGTTTTTGGCTGTTGCTTTGGCGCTCGCTTCCTAATTTACTGTCCGAGATCCATCTGTCAGCTGACGTTTGACGTTTTGTTCGTTTTTGGGGCTGTGTGTGTCCTTCCGTGTGCTAGCCTGATCGTTCTGCCAAACCATCCAACCGGACGCGCAAGAGTGTGTGTAGAAGACGTTAGAGAGAGAGAGAGTGTGTGTGTGTGCTTTCCTTCGAGCGTTCCCCTGCATTCCGTGCGTCTAGCCGGTGATGTGATGCCCCCTTTACTTTAGCTTTAGCTGACGGATGCACGCAACAGCTTTACGCAACAAACACAACAAAATGAAGCAGCGAGAAGACAGTTTGATATTCTCCCTTTTGTAGTTTTGATTGCGTTTTCTGCTATTGCCTGCCCGAAAGGACGGAGTTTCCGTTCCGGCGAGTAGCGAGTAGAGGAAGAAGATTTAAAAAAAACGGGCAAAAAACCTAATGCTAATCCGCCGCCGAAAAGATCATCAAAATTCAGACAGGGGATCGCATCAAACAGATAGCGCAACAGATAATATTCGTCGGGAAGCGATGAGTTGAGGTTGAGAATGTGAATCAATCCGGTACCACCAGCACCACCACCAGCACCACGGCAAGAGTGGAATCTTTTCCCGCAACCAAGATCGCCGCGGAGTTGGGCCAATTTCTCGGAAGCTTCTTCTGCCGTGTTCTGCCTGAGCGATGGCCCGCACCAGTGTGGTGTGGCTCGCTTGGGATATGGTGTGCTGTAGCATCGGCCATGTTCTTCTTCAGCCGAGAAACCAGTCGGGCGGCCGCATCGCAACAGCTACGCGCGCAGTGTAGCGCGATACACACACTCGAAAATTTAGACTTCCGCTGATCGAACCTGCAATAATTCCGGCAGATCGTAGATCGCGAGCACGTTCGTTCGTTGCTGCTGCCTGTTTGCTGCGTCCGTCTCCGTCGAAGCGAACCTCAACACTTCGCACACACATAGACGCGAGCGCGCACGCGGGCGCATTTATTGATTCCTCATCATTGGGGCTTTCCTTTTTGGACAGGAAATTGAAAATACAATTCAACATGTGATATAGAGAACACGAGAAGAAGACATGGGCATGGGTTTCGTTTTCGTATATCTGCCGCAGGTAAAGATGCCGACGGGAGCAACGGCAGCAGAATGTGTTCATAACTAGAAGATGTACCACGCATTCTGCTTCGTTAGTTAAATGTAAAACTTTTCTTTCGTGGCATAAGGATTCATAATGGAACATAAATAAAATAAAATAAATAAGCTAGAACAGTGTTTATTAGGTTTTCGTACAAGATATTTAACAGAGCGTAATTGTTTTCGGATAGAAACGTTCAATATGCTAACAGTTTAATGTTCCCAATAAGGTTCGCTTAGACATTCCTTACTTAATGCTAAGATCTTTTCTAACATCAGTTTATACATCAGTCTCCGATGTGCTTGGTGTTCTGTTTTAAACTCATCTTCGTTGTATTTCAAAATTACATTCTCTTACATTTTGCTTTTTTTTTTGTTCTCTTCTTTATTATCTTCTCTTCTTGATAATTATTTATTCTAATTTATTTGTTTTTTTATGTTTTAGCACTCTTACCCTTGTGTTAAAACACTTACTTATTACTTATTGGTTCGTGAATAAGCTTTTAATAAGTTATTTTAAATTCGTATCGATTATGCAGTTTGCATTAATTTGCATTACTAATTTTATTAATTTATCGTTTCTCTGGTCTTTCTTGACTGAAAGTTATTTAATGTTTTTTTTTTATTGTATCTTACGACGTTTCCCGTATTACATTTGAATTAAAATAGTTGATGTACAGTTCGTAATCATGCTCACTTTGCCCGTTTGTTGACAATTGCATCGCCACTTCAATTCACGTTTGCTTCCATCTACAAAAACACGCATGCAGTTCACACCCGCAAAGCTCTTGTGTGTAAGCGCAAAGCTCTGTCGGCTGAGATCAGCATGCAAAAGATCGAAAGCAAGCTGAGCTGGTTTACGGGGGCCGGTCGACGGTTAAGCGACGAACAAGGAACTCACGGGAACTCAGGGACCAAAGTCCTTTTGGGTTGCTGCGGCATCCAGCGCTCCCATATGGGAGCATCGCGACGAGAATCGTTCCCTTCTACACACGGCTTTATTTTCCATTCCACAGCGATGCCGGCCGGCACAACACGCATACACACCCAGGTTTGGGTCTGGTCCCGTACTCTCCCCTTTCGGCATTGGTTCCGACGCGCAGTACACCAACACCACGCTGGCCCGTTTCGCGTTCTGATGCGAACGTTGCGCGACACGACGGTGTGTGCGAATGCCACCAGGAGCGAAAAATAAAACGCACTCACCGTGGTGTGCACTCCTCGCACACAGCACACACACACACACACACACACACACACACACACACACACACACACACACACACACACCATGTATTTTTGCTTGCGGCTGCATTTTTGCTGCATTCGCTGTTTATAGCATCATGCCCATCGCTTCCCTGCGCGGTGTCATGTGTTGGTTGGGTGTGTGTATTTTTTGTTGCTTTGTTTTCTCTGTTACAAACGCTTCATCCCTGGTTTGGCCGTGTCTTTTTCTGTCGCTCTCCAGCCATCGCGATCGAGATTCGATCGCAGTTGGGAATCACGTTCGCACAGCAACAACTTCTCCGCATGCACTTTTGCTTGCACACACGCTTGCCACAAAGAGAGAGAGGGTCCCCACGGTGTGAGACTGTTTCGCGGATCGCTGTTTGTTCCCTGATGCGTTCCCTGCCGGACAGCATTCTTTCCGATGGCGGTGTCCGTATTGGTGTGTTGGTGTTTCGCTGTATGCGCGCGCGTGCGAGAGTGAGCGGGTTAAATCTTGTTTCCCTTTTGTGCGAAATATTTAGTATGCGTTTGCCTTTTTGCCATCCGATTCTTGTCAGCGCTTCCCAGTGAAGCCAGGTTTTTTTTTTTTGAGCGATCCGCGCGAACGGCAATAAGCGGAAGAGTATCGCCTTGTGGTCGCGGCCCGCGGGGGGGGGGGGTTTCTTCTGTTGCGCGTCGGTCGCGCGGCTGTATGTTTTAAGGCGCTCGCCACCGTTGTTGTTGTTTGGCTGGTGATGAAAAACGGGGAAGAAAATATGTGTGACGGTCAATCAACTTTAACCTTACCCGAGTGAACGGGGACGCGCGTCGAGCATTTTTTTTGTTGTTGTTGTGTTGTATATATATATATATATATATATATATTTTTGCGCGTACCACCACACACTCGCTCTCTCATCGCGAAACCAACTACATCGGGGTTCTCTTTGCAATTGCGCGCGCTCTTCCAAGAACGGTCGACTCTCCGTACACGCTGTGCGCGAGTTACGCGTCCATCATCACTCGCGTGTGTTTTTGCTAAATGCGTTGCAGCATTTTGTCTTCTCACTTGTTGTCGTCGTTTGGCGTTTTAGCGCGGCAGCCAGGTCGGTTCCTTGTGTGCTTTGGGCTGTGCTTTGTTTTCCTTAGCCCTAACCTTCGCATCAAACCTGAACTCTGGCAGCGGCGAGTACCACCGTCAAATCGCGATACTTACACAACCTGGAAGCATTTTATCGGACACGTTTCCATAAGAACAAATTCAGCAAGACAACAAAGGGATGGGGTGGGATGGGATGGGGTTAGTGGAGAACAGCCGGTTGACGCCTGGTGTGTTAGCCCGTTAGGGCACGTAACCACGCAAAACATAACCGCGCGTTTTGTTGTCGTTGGTCGGTTTGTAAGGAATAAATGTGTGCCCCCCACCTTTTTTTTTTTTTTTTTGGTGGTGAATTTGTTTGCTTGCTTGTTGTGTCCCGTTTGTACCGTGTTTCATTTTGTGGCGTGTGGTTTTTTTTTTTTAGTTGTTGTTGTTCCCGCTACATAACGAACGTTATCTGTGTAATGGAGTATCCGCTATGGTAAAGACATTAGATGTTTTAACTTGAACTAAGTAATGCAAAAAAAAATGCTTGAAACCGACAAAACCCTTTCCAACGCTTATTTGCACAGCTTGGGCTTATCAGTATTAAAACACCGCTGTAACCGCATGTTATCGAATGAGTGCTAAACTTTACTAAAAGTAAGTTGTTTTTTTTTATTGCACGTTTGTGAAATGATTACATTAACTTGTTTATTTCACCGCACATGACACTTACGCAAATAAAAGGGAAGTTGAGTAATGCTTCTTTGATTTTGAGCGAAATAGAAAAAAAATACTTATTTAATCTCATGATTTTGATACCTTACGCAACTTACAAAAAAAAATTTATTTACCGTTTTTTTTGTAAAAATGCTTCAACTTTTGTTTTGAACACACACACAAAAAAATAAGCTTAAACGCAAACTAAGCAGCGAAAGAAGAAACATGTTGCCCGTTGTTTCTTCCGCTTTATCACGGCCACGGTGACAATGCACCGAGATAAATCATGCGGGTAATTTGGATTACCGTCAACGAAATGCGAAACCTCAATTCATCCGTGCCCAATACATTATTCGTCCGATAAAGGTACGCGTTCATCGCGTATTCTAGCGTCGTAACATTTATTTTCGACGCACGCATATATGGAAGCGCGACACTCCTGCCTGTGTGTATGTAGCGCGACATAGGGCTTTTTTTTGTGTATACATATTATTTCGCTGTGTGACACAAAACTTCTTCTCCGGGCGTGTACAATCTTCTCGCTCGCGTCACGCATGCCATTGGGATTACCAGCCCAGGACGCGATCCATCATCGTAACGATATGAAAAAGCGATTAGTAAAAGTGTGTACGTTTTGCTTTGGCACGCTCGGTACGTGTCCTTCCGAATGACGCTAACGAAAACCATGCAGGACAGCTGTCTCGCGCAATACATAATCGTGGCTTCCCGTTTCGCATTGTGTGCGTGTGTGTGTTTTTTTTCTTCTCACAAACCCATAATTGTTTGTTATCATTTATATTTTGAAAGAATCTCTGTCGGAAACCATTACATAGGGAAGGATACACCAGCGAAATGATGTGATCTTCGCGCTGCTTTTTCTCCTTCGAGTAATGGAATTATGAGGCGAATCTAGGATGGCGATGGATGCACTACCGCTGGAGTGTAATTGAATTTAAGCAATTGTACGTAAATAAACATCGCGAATGTCACTCAGTAGTAAGCTCCAACATTCACCATCCCAAAGTCTGGGAGCGTCTTTCCAAACCCATTCACCAAAAACTACAAGTGGCATCCATTTTGCTTCGCTTTTCGATGTCTCCGGCAAAGGGCACCAACGGCGTCGAGTAGAAACGGAAAAAAAACGGAAGAAGAGCACATAAAAATGGGTTTCCGAGACGAGAGCGAAAGTTTGCTGGGGCCTCCACACCACCTCGTTCGTTCGGGTGATGCTGTGAACTGCGCGCGTAATTCCCGCGAATCCTTTTGCCCAAATGTCGCCCAAAAATTGTGTAATATTTTCCTTTCACTGTTGCCGGTGTACCGATAGCGCTCATGCTCTCTCTCTCTCTCTCTCTCTCTCTCTTTTGCAACTCTTCCTGTTTTCGGTGAAAAACCGGCGCAGGAAGGAAATGACAGCCTGTGGGTACTACACCAGTGTGATTGCTATGAGTGTCGCATGCCAATGCACTGCGAGGATATCAACTGAGTTCGGCTTTCGCGAACTCATAGCTCATTTTAGATAACTAGCTCCTAAGGGAAAGTATTATTTATAGAAATCATTTTGCATTTCTGTAGAAGAAAAGTCTAATTTATCGTCCATATTTTCGTCTAAATTTCAATTTGTTCAAAAATATTTACATATGTATTCTTTTTTACATTACAGACAAATAATGGAACTTACTTTTTATGTTATGTTAGATTGTCCATTATGTCTTATCTTATGTTTTAACAATTTTTTCCATTAACATAGTTGTGTTATTAACACTCTTTGCATTACCTTCTCGTTAGCATCTTCCGCGTAAACTCGCTGCGTATGGCCGTTCTATATGTGCTTCGCCCGAAAAGGTTCTCAGCTCTCTGTTTCTCTCTCTCTCTCTCTCTCTCTCGTTCAGCATCTTTGCACAAAACATGTGCTCCATTCTCAAGTCCGTTCTGCTCGTCTGATGGTTCTCTTCTGCCTTCGTTCGAAGGACAAATCCACCTCCAGTGTGTCAGTGTTTGATAGCTTCGTATACACGCGTATCGTTTGGAGCCGTGCAGCCATGGGACGGATGTCCCAGTGTGCGAATATTTTGTCTGTTTTCTTATGTGGCTTGTGTGCGCGCACACGTACATACAGCAAAAGAACAGGAGCAATGAACCCCTGTGTCTTCCCGTAGCACATTCTGTCGGTCGCTCGGTCGATGGGTTTTGCGGCGAATTTTATGTTTTGGTTTCCTTTTTTCCTATCCCGTGATTATTTTTTTTCACTCCCAAGTGGTGATCCTTGCCTTAGGTGCTGTATTACATCCTTTTCTGTATGATGCAATACTCGATTGTTAAAGATTCACTTTTGCAATGGTTTGTTTTGGATTTGAGCTTTTTTTTAAATTTATTTGAATTTTAAATATTATCGTACATTTGTATTGAACTGGTAATCTATATAATGTTTAACCAATCAACATTCTAATCGAACTTCAACTTCATTTTGGGAGAATATAAAACTAAAATGATCGATCTGACGTCAAACAACACTACACCCAAGGTAAAAGAAGGCATGACACTTTAAATCGCTTTGTTGCTGCAACATGGACCAGGGTGCGTCATAATTGACATGTCACAAGTTGCAGCTGAAATGTCATGGTCGAATGGTATACTAATTAATCTGCTGCTAATTTTCGTACCGGTAGTTGTACATTGATGTGAGCAACAAAGACTGACCATGAATTGCCCAATTGTTTCACCCACGACTTTATTTAGGGAATAAGTAGCAAATTTTTGAATTCAGTTACATCATTATCATTTATTTTTAGTTTAATTATTTAATTTCAAACTAAGGTTTCAAAGGGCTTAATTTAAAAAATGGAAATCTCTATGTCACAAAAATTAAGGGCGAAAATCGAAAAAAGAAAAAGGGATAACTATTTTAATTAAAATATTTCACAAGTTTGTTTGTTATATAAGAATTAATAAAAGAGTAAAAATACAAAATGTGTCGCAAAATAAAAAACCATAACCATCTAATCGAACGTTTTTTTTGTTGTTGTTTCATTTCAGGTAAGCATCCCGATACCTATATTGGAAAGGAGGGTTCTGTTTACTTTGGAATGTGTGTTTCTGAAGAGTGATCGATGGTGGCCGTAAGTAAGTGCGTCCTTTAATTTCGTACAAGTTGCTTGTGAGATGTAACATGATTGAAATTACAAAGCAAAACGTCGAGCTCCAAGCATTGCTCTACTTCACGATGGTATATTGTCATGCTTGGAGAGCATTTAGCTGTATGTTAACGCATTCGGGCTGGCAGGCGAACATTACCAACACCAATAAAATTGATATTTATCAGCTTTATAGCCACTTGAATATGACTTATTTAAGGGGGGGTAGTGTTTGTACGCACACCGGGCCTTATTTTGGAAGGGTCCCTTTGCCTGCTTATCATGGCATTTCGGTCGCCCGGACGGTGTTTGACAGTATAGGTAAAAGGTAGTTAAGTAGGGACTATCGATTTACGACCCGCCCAAGAGGTGGTGTGCAGTGCAAACGAAGAAAATTACTCACTCAAATCGACATACGACGACCCACATTTTTGGCCAAGAAGGCCAAAAAAAAAAACAACGAAGCATGAAAATTAAAGACATAGAATATTATGCTTCAACCCCCATGCCCTGCCGGTTGAGCCTAACAGAACGGCATGATACAATCAAATATTTAAATAATTGGCTGGTCGCCGCTACCGCAAAGGTACAAAATAAGGTAAAACAGGCCACGCACGTAGTAATATATCGATGTTAATTAAAATTTAAGATAATCTACAAATAATAATTTATTCGTTGCTGGTAAGGCAACCTTTTGCCAAGAGTTTTATGCTTTTTAATACAAAATGGAATCAAATCAATGTTAATGTTTTTAACAATAGCAAGCGAAAGCTGATGAATGGAAGCATCATCACAGGACTACAAGTTTTCGTTTTGCCATCCTATGAAAAGCCGTCCTGGTAAAGCCGGTGGTCATCTGGGAAAATTGTGCGGTGAAATATGATGCCGCATTCAGTCCACCTCAACTCCACTACACGGCGATCGAGGCAGTTTTTAGCTGACTGGTGTGATGGGCATGAGCACAGTTTGGGATGATTTTGTTTGCCAAAGAAAGCAGATGAGGGTGCCCTGCATCGTGACACCCTGCCTGATTTACCATCCATAACTGTCAGAATTCGTGACAGAGTTGGTTTGTCACTAGCTCTTCCAAGAATCGTAGGCTTCTCCGTCCGGGCCGGCAACTATTGTTATAGGTGTGACGGGGATGATTGTGTTTGTTAGTCGTCTTGCTTTGATTGATTGCTGGAAAACGGGAAATTATTTAAGATAAATGCAACATTTTGCTCTTCCCGTGAGAATAGTTTTCGAATAAGACTCTTAATTTCCGTTCTACAAAGCTCGTTCCGTAGGATTTTTATATTGCATTTGCACTCATCGAGCGAGTGTAATTAAAATGCTGCTAGATAATAATCAAACAGAGAATAATAATTAATCCACACAATGTCTCGGATCGTCGCCATTTGTCCCGCAAGTGCGTTTGCAGGGGAAATGGTTTCAAACGACCATAAAAAAAATAAACAACACTGGTCAAAACCATTTGGCCTTTAGCCATCCATTTTCCGGTAACCTTCGGAAACGGAATGGTTACTGGCCGACGAATTTTACCAGTAAAGTGCAGTTTTGATACAGTACTGTTATTATTATTATTGCGATTCGAGTTTTAATTTTTCTCCACATCGTCATAAAAAGCTCACATGGATCGACCATCCATCGGTTGCTGTGCTGTGCAGCGCGATCGCGTTGTTGGTGGATGTGTATGAGAAGTAGCAAAATAAAACCACTCTCGGTCTCGGAATTTGTTTTCTTCTTCTGCTGCTTCTTCTGTGTGCAATCTATTGTCCAAATTGCCTTCTAATGGGGGCATTTCGGTGTGGGGGGGGGGGGGGGGGGAGATTTCCTATGTTCTCTAGGAGAGTGTAATGCTATTTTTCCATCATTAGCAGCACGTACGATGTTGTCCGCCGATGGTAGACCCATAAATTTTATTGCTCTTCAGCTGTGTGCGGTTTTTGGTGGGTTTTTTTTTTTTTAATTTCCAACTGTATTCTGTCAATTATCGACCGAATCAAATACTCATTCTTGTGCTGCTTAATTTAAGCTATCCCCGTAGCTTCATACGTCTCACAGCCGTGTGTAGCGTAGCTTTTGCAGTCGCGCAGCAAACAGCTGCTGCACTACAGCACCGAATATGTTGCGGAGTGTTGCGGACATTTCGTCAACAATCTGCAATCCACACGGCGGTCCCATTACCCAGAACGTCGATTTGCGCTCGATGGTTTCCATAAATTTTATCGTATCTATAACAGAGATATAAAAGTAAAGCAAAACAACACAGCACAACGATGTGTGCTTTTTTTTTGTTTTCTTGTTTCTAGCTGATTGTTGTGTTTTGTTGTAAAGCTAAACAGCGTCCTTCATTATCATCCGCAGCGGTGCAAAGAGCAGAGCCAGCGCAGATCGTTATGAATGCTTCTGCTCTGTGCACGAAGAAATTTGATCCTTTGTCGGGTGTGTCTTCGATCGGGAGTGCCTGGTGGAGGAGAGTTGCCCCGAGGACAAAATGTTTGACGCACTCACAAAGACTGAGCCACGCTCTGGCGTAACATGTGCAGCGGCATAGAATCCTATCGGAAGGCACAACACGGTATAGAAAGTCGCCGGATGGCATCGGCGGCATCGGGTAAATCTTAATTCTTTTGTGTGTGTAAAAAGAAGAAAAAAAAATACTGCCACGCCGGGTCCTCTCCTAGTGGCTTCACAACAATAGTATTACGGTGGCATTTTATGTCATTCGATATCGCATATAAAACGCGTCGCTGCACCATTTGCTCCCGTACGACCAGGCCAAACAAAAGAAGAAAAAAAAGGAGGATGGTTAATGCTTCTTTATGTGATTATGTCCTTGTACAGCAGGGAGCTGTACACCTCGGTGAAGGATATTTCGAAATTGATTCACTTTTGTATCGAATGCTGCTGGCGCGATACCACAATTGTCAACTGCACGGACACGGAAACCATCAACACGTTTGGAACATTCGCTCACACGGAAGTGAACGGAATAAGAAGCTGTGTGGCAAGCGTGACAATGAAGCAAAATGAGTGTGTTTAAAGAAGAAAGTACATTGCATAAACTGTAACTGTAGTTAATTATATGCTGCAGACCTAAATTTGTGCTGCATAAACAACAATGGAACGGCCAATAGTCAATTGCAATCAACGGCAACGTTCGTCCAATTACTTATTATCTTCTGCCTGTCATCTAATTGCGAAGCGTTCGCGTTAAAGTGCGTGTGAGTTGCGTGTTTGCGTACGTGCCACGAACAATTCACTAAGGTTGCCTGGTTGGTGGCAAGACGTTCTGTGCCCTCAATTCGGTGTACCATCCGCGTCCTTCCTGCTGGTGTTTAATTTATTGCCAATGTTTTTAAGTTCCAATAAATCTTGCAAATAAATCTTTCAAGGATTGTTTGTTGGACACACACACACACACACTACCGGGAAAGCTCCTTCGAATGCCCGAGAATTGGTGTTTATAAGAGCTCCCGAACGAAGCATCAGAAGCAGCATTGGCTGCGTGTGTGTGTGTTCCTACAGTGTGTCCTGCTAATGTTTCGACATCACCGACCACACACACACATACCGGTGTCCTTATGCTGCCACGAATCGGTACCATGGTGCGATCGTCGTAGTGGCCTGGTTCTTATCCTATCCCGTGATATGTGTCGCTGCTGAAAACACCATTCATCTTCGAAGTTAGTCACCTCGATGTGGCACCCCAGCCCTTTTCCGAAATGAAGTTTCACTTCCATTCTGCTCACATGTTTTATTTTCACTTCATGTGTGTGTGTGTGTGTGCGCGGCCGATAGTTGCGTATGGCTTTGTTGCGTCGATAAGCGCAAAAGTTTCGTTCATTCCCTGTCGCCAAGGATCGGCCACAATAGGGCATTATGCGGTGCGGAACCTATGAAGTTAATTTATAATCATTTCACAAATAGCGCGTGAAAGACTTTTCGGGGTGTTTATATGCAACCTTTTCGCTTTATTGTACAACCTTTGTTGGGATGGATTAATGTACGGAATGGGCGATCCGTATGGTTCGGTTTAGGAACACCAAGTGCTCGTTATTGCGTTCAACGTTAGTATTGAACAGAAATCTTAAATCAATTACACTTTTATACACTTTTAATGATTTTATTAACATACTGGTCGAGAATTTTTTTGGTTTAAACATTTATTGACAAAGGCAAATGACACAATGGAAATGGAATATAATCATCATTTAACTCTTACAGAGAGTAAATAAATTGTTTGAATGTTACAATTAGATTTATTTTGCCAAAACTATTAAATCATGTTGTTGTTATTTTACAACCTTTAACTGAAGCACTTGTCATGTGTTCTCCTTGTGGAACACGTGGATACTTGTATTTATTTTAGCAAAAACCCCAACTTTGTAACAATGTGTAAAGCAACAAAGGCGGAGCTATTATCCTTAACATAATGTCTCTGTTATTAATAACAGCAACCAAACAGCGGTTTGAGTGACGCCATCGCTAGTAAGTGTATAGCGCGTCAGTTTGTTGAGGTTGTGGCCAAATGTAACCGCAAACGAACCATGTCAACATAGTTACAACTACACGCCCGTATACGAAATAAAGTGAAGCTTGTTGAATGGCAAATGATGTGCTGATAGTAATCTAAAATTGAATGTTTTATTGCTACTATATTATGTATTATACCGTCATGTTGCGTACGACTACGCCTAGTAAAGCCAGAAACGTTATCAGAATGACAATAATGGGTTTGAATGTTTTAATACATACTATACAGAATACTATAATATCATTCGTGTATTGAAAGGCAATAAATATTATTATAATGAGTAGAAGTTTTTAAAAAACGTATATACGTGTAAACGCACATTACGTGACTTGTCATAATTTTGACAGCTGTCATCTAAAAATCAGAACAGAATAAAAAAAGTGAACGAATAAAACCGCCAAATCGAATTGATTTCATTTTAATCGATTTTAAGAATGATAATACATGATTGCCTTAAATTATAATATTTCAATTATATTTAAAAAAAGAACAGAAGATATTCATAATATAAGTTAACACAATTTTCATTCTCAACAAGTTCTGAAACTGTACAAAAGCATTTGATTTCCTCCATTCCTTCCAAATTTGAAGGTTGTAGCTACATGCATCCCGATTGCTGGTGATTGCCGCGTAACATCGGACAAAGAAACGTTTAGTTCGCTTAGATTGTCCGTCCGATTGGTTGCTACTCGTGACCTACGCCAAGGAGAATTCGGTTCGGATGTTCTGCGCATAACCACACCCGGAACAAAGTGTCGTTCCAACTTTAATGCACATACTCATAGTTGTGCAAGGAACTCTTTATTGGAGCGTGGTACAAAACCAGAACTTCAATCGTTTTTGGTGTACTTTGCATATTGCGGCCGGTGATATAATGTTTCATGCATAATGCAAAGTAAAGTAATGGTAAAAGTGTGAAGTTGGATAGAAATCTGGGATTTCGTTTTTTTAACTCCTATTTAAATTCTGAATCTGTTGCGCACTGCTGTCCCGGTGAAAGATATGGTGCAGATGATGTGATCTTTGGTGATGGTTTTAAATTTATGATTTTGGTGTGCTATTCTCGGTGTGTGCAGCTCTTTGTTTAATGCCATTCTCCTTGGACAAAACTTTTTCAATCAGTCTTCGCAACGAAACCAACGAAACCAAGTGAACCAAGCTACCAAATGTTTTGCAAAATGTTTAGAATCGTTGACGCGTGTCTAACAGTGTCCCAATTCGATGATAAAATGCAAATTCCATCGGTATTTCGCTGTGTTTGTGCGCTGATGCAGAGCAAATTTACCAGCGTCAAAACACATGAACATTGGACGGTGTTTTTAAGTGCTTCATTTCTAGCTCTCAGGAAGGGCAACACTCGAAAGAAACGAAAGAACGAAAGAATTTATCAAAGAAAAAAGGAAGTGCAACATTCCTGTCGCTCCACACCATTAGCACCAGCTTCAGCTCTGCTGCTGGGCTGATATTTGCTGAGCTAAAAATTTGTAAAGCTAGATGAGTCACGACTATGGTTGCGCCTTATGGATATCTGTTCCACTCTGTAGCGGAAGTTGGTTTCGTTTCTATGATGAAACGTTGAAATAATATGCGGCTTGTATGACAAAAAAGTAATTTTTTTAACGTTTATGGACCGCGTGTAAATGCTGATATAGTTAAAATAGTAAACCTTTTTCCTATGCATATCGCCGGAAATGCATCGCATGAGTAATATTATGCTTATCAGCTACAACTAAACTATCCAATTCGACAGGTATGCAAAGTTATTCATTCTTCCATACGACTTTCCTCGCCGTCTAGCGCCTCTTAGTTACGCTTTTCCGTTCGCTTTGATAAGATGTTTACCTTTTCTCTTTCTTTTGTTTTGAGTGCGAGTGAACGAAAATGCGATGCAAGAAATGTGTGGCACTCCACATAAAGCATCGTTAGAATTCCCGTCCCAAACGAACTGCGCAGTAGCATAATTATTAGCATGATGTGTCTCTTGTCCCTTAGTAAGAAGCGTGGTTCTCCCTTTTTGCTAACGTTTGAATGAGTGTAAAGTAATTGCAGCAGTCAGCTAGCTCTAACTTTTTTCGTATATGGTATCCCATATACACACCTACACTCAGACACTATAACGTAATTGTTTTGATTGTTGACGTTTCTGGCCGGGGGAGTGTGTACGGTTTGTGGGTGGATGAGATACAGTTGTTACAATGCTCAAACGTCATGAATCTTGTATCCACCTACATTATTATTCATTGAAGTAGTCGTTTTGCTTTGCTTTTTTCTTTCTTTCTTTTGCTACATTTGTTATCCAAATAGTACGGCTAAAAAGGTCAAATGTACGGTTCACTCGATAGGTGCATAGCTGGAAAGCTCCTTTGCGTCTGGTCCGTAATTCTTCGACTATATTAAAAAATATTTACAAACAAAATTTACACAATAATAATCAATCAATCGAGCATGTTTCAAAAATATAAATTATCCAAAAAGATTTGATCATAATAATAGTTGGCAAAATGTACTAATTCGTTTCTACTCCTTTCATTATTCTATTTCTATTTCAAAATCCTATTTAACGCAAATTTAAGCAACAAAACCCCTTTAAAAACTATGACAGTAAAAAAACTCCAGCAAAGTAATAGCAGCAACCAATCTGGTTTCATCTTACGGTTGACGTTCAGTTAATTGAGCTTTTTCTATCCACTTGTATTGAGCTTCATTTCGTTCGCGTTACGCCGTAAGTTTGTTGGGATGCCGTGCCGTCGATACACAATTATTCTTTACGACAGGAAAAAAAACAAGCTGTACAAAATCTTTACGCGCGCACACTCTTTAGTTGCGTAGGTTGCTTCGAAAGCTGCTGGAACGCAAATTGGGGGAACCGACGACGTTTTGGTAGTGGAGTCCGACGGATGTACATAAAAACAAACGGTTGTTTCTTCGCGGCTTGAATTAGCTGCCTGGAATTCTAATGTGCTGCCATCTCGAGGCTTGGTTTGTGCGCAAGGGTGGTAGGCCCCTAGACGCAAATAATGTGATTGGAAATTACCTCCAATCAATGTCATCACTATTACCACTGGTCTCTCCACTTTGGGTGGAGGACAGCATGAATTCCAATGCTAGTTATTTCGATGCTTCTAGCGATCTTGCGGGAATGTGGTTGTATAAAACTAAAATTCATAGCCGTTCATTCAAATGGAGGAACTTTCGGTAGAAAGTTGCTTGAAGGCAATAAAAGAGCTTACATACTGGGTAAACGAGTATATTTTAGAGAAAACTAAACTAATAGATAGATTTTATGAGGAAATGTATACATAAACTTTGATAGTTTATTCATATGTTAATCCAACTCACAATCCATGTGCTCTCTAATCACCCTAAAATTCAATTCTGTACATTTAAAACACAGTCTCTCACGTTAAATCTTCATGTGCACGTATCAATTTAAAGAACGTGCAGAAGCACGAACAACTTTTGTGTGCGTTCTTGGGGCGGACGGCGCAAAGAATTCGCTTTCGCGTCCGTGTTGGAAATATTTTACAGTCAGGCCTATTCGGAGTTTTGCTTTGATCTTCAACTACACTTCATTAATGTAATTGCTTCGTAGGCACGATAATATCCTTCCCAGATCACGCCAGCACGGCACCGAATTCAACAATTTCGATGTCCGTGCTTACGAACTCTTCAGCCAACAGTTGGATAAATTAAAACAGCAACGTGCTCCCATCGTCAATCTTTTTTTATTTGTTTTGGTTGGAAAGCTTTACTTCTTAAAACGTGACACATGTTGTATTTACATTGTACCATGAGTTTAATGCTATGTGAGATTAAAAAGTTTAAAAATATAAGATTCGGAATGTAATATTTTACCAGGCATCTGATCTGAATTCCATCTATTTCTTTATTTTAATATATTAAACTACTATAACTTCCTATTAATTTGCCATTTTCACAAGAATATTGCCGTTTTATAGTTAATGAATAATTCCGAAGAGTTCTGCCAACTTAATGAAGCATTAGAATAAGTTATCTCCACAAAAATAGAAACATTTTAACAGCATCTATTCGCTATCATACAAAAGTTCTTTCCAAAAGCTATTGATCTTACTACGTTGAACGGCGGCGAGCTATAGAAACTTACGGCGTTAGTGTAGTTAGTAATAAAATGTGTAACTTTGCTGCTTCGTTGAAATCGCTTACCATTTTCGCCTTAGTACGCCAGTTTTGGCAAAGTTTGTTCCCTTCGAATTGTGTGCCAAAGTTTTCTCATGCACCATCATCATGAGATTAATAGTGTTTGCTTACCGAACTAGCAAGTTGTTCTCATAATGTGATACATACAAACATTATCAGCGTGGTTGTTTCTTTTCATGTACCAATTCGTTCTCAAAAAAAAAGGGAAGTCTTTTGTATATTCTCATCCACGCACGATCGTATCGTTAAAGATCGTCAGCTTAAGGTGAGCTTTCTGGACATACTTGATAGAATTTGGCCAAGTTCGCGACGGCCATGTTCCATCTAATGTCTTTTACTTCAGACTTTTAGTATCTTGTTGATAGTTCCGTAATGAATATAATGTACAAAACGAGATAGGTTATTGCTATAATGTTTTAGTTTGACAACTGGATTTAACGGCGCGTTCCCGGACTAACAATAGCTTTAAGCATCGCTTTTAAACATTGCACAATTTTTATTTTACACTCGTTCACTTTGCTTGTATCACACTCACACACATCAGCATTCCCGTTGGCACGACGCCAATAAAATGATTCATTATCTATCCATTTCTGATTCTACAAGCCCCGTGTGGGGCCGTGGGTCCACGTCTGTAAAGGTGCGTCTGGCACATGTTTCTCCACCGGCAGTGGATATCAGATCTTCGCAGCGTTCCGATCCACAGCAATTCCAGAAGCTGAACACACAACAGCCACCAATCGGTCCGATATAATGTACCGACCGACGCTTACAAAACGGATGGCTATGTTGTGGCCTTACATTTCTGTGGCCCCCGGGCTAGTTGGTCCACCGGACCGTGAACTGTTAATAATAATAAAAAAAAAGTTTTACAAATAAGGTGGAATGTGCATAAATCATACACGCTTGTTAGGTATGTCACAGAACCGAAAAGCTCTGTCGTGTGGGCCAACCATGGGCCAATATTCTGCGTAGTTAGTGGTTTGTAACTATAGTTTTTTAAACCTATATTCAATTTGGTTTTTTTTTCTTCTTCGGTACATTTTCGGGCGAATCAGCTACAGGCTACACAGCCGCACACCAGTACTAGAGACTTCGGTACAGATTCGTCAGACATTACAAAAAAAGGGATTGGTTGTAGCGCGTCCGTTTGGTGGTCGTTGGTGGGATTGTTTGCTTACGAAGATAACGATCTCTTCATGTTTAGTCCCTTGCTAATAGCCGGCGGCTAGTCAGTTGTCGCTCCGGACCTAGTTTGAACCTGAACTTGAGGCCCGCCACGGTCCCGCCTGTCTGGCTGCCCTCTGCCATAGGTTTAACAACTTAATTAGCGGTCACTTAAATGGCTTTGCAATAAGGCACATTTTAAAATAATTCAGTTTTTTTTTGTTCTGCGCCTGTCGCTTATTTTGCGTTCTGTTTTCGTCATTCGTTTGCGGTGTGCTCAAACTATTTTGTATGATTGTGTAATATTATGTAAAGTTTCGTATGTTATATTTAAATTTCACTTCTTTTATTTGTATTTCATATTGTTTGATTTATTGCATACAAACGATACAAGTTTATGTGATTGGAAAAAAACGAAAATACTTTAGTAATTTGTAGAAGTGTTGTTATGTCACGCTGTATAACTTCTACCAGAGTACAGCACACTCGGTTCCGGTTTTAGGATATTCGAATCGATTGTGAAGATAAATTAATCATAAATCAAGCAGACCCATTTTCGTGCGTAAACCTGTTGGAAAGCTGACCTTGACAATCAACGATAAACATAATTTCGTGACGGTGCATAAGAAGGGTACGATCAGGCTGTGGCAGTTCACGTAAATTGTACCACAACAGGTGAGAGGACACAATGTGGATGGTGCTTTTGATTGGAATCTGTGCGCGAAAGGCACTACCGCATGGTCAAGGTTGTGCCCCCCCATGCTTAACAAGAAGTGACAAATTTGAAATAATGGCACCGAGTTTTGGCAAATCATGTCATAAAAGTCATGGTTATTTTATATATACTTTGAACGCTGAGTTTAGTGAAAAAGTATTATCATTAAACTGCATCGTTATTATCAAAATTATGTTATTTTATATTTGGTAATTGCAAACAACAATGATAAAACTACAAACTCCAAACCGGTGAATGGATTGATACAATCCAAATAATGCATATAACCGTAGCAGGGTTTGTTAGAAAATTATCACTTGTAAAAAGGGCAGCATCATATAAAACATGGCCAGCCAAAATTATTCATTACCCAACACCGATGCGGTCCAGAACAAGGAAATAATAGCGCAGGAAACAATAAAAAATGCAAATAATCATGTTCGTGTTGATTCAAAGCTGGTGTGTGAGCTTGTGTATTTTCCCTTATTTTCGACACAGAAACACCCCCCCTTACTCGTCGATGGCTGGATGGTTTATGACAATAGGCCTACGGGGTTGTAAATACTTAGCACAGGCACTCATTGTCACCCCGATTGGTGTGCGGTGGTTTCTACACTTAATTGTTTTTCCGAAAAACTCAAAACTATGCTCAATTCGCCGAAACGGTTACCAATAAACCGTTTTCGAAACATGACTAAGGGTAATCGTAAGCAACAGTCGGTTTGTGTCCTATTTCTGGAAGGTTTGCTCACGAACCTAACGCAAACCGCACGAACCGGCGATATGAAGGTTAAGGTGAATATGTTTAACCCTGACGAGTATGTGATTTTTTACGCAATTAATAAAATACAAATCTGCAGAAAATAATGTTTTTTTTTTAATAAATAAAAAAGCAAATGTTTATTTTTAACGAAAACTATTTATCACGAATGATTTTCTTTTTGTTTCAATATTTAAAAAAAAACAGATAATTGAAGAATGCAAACCTTACTACAATACAGTTTATAAATTCGATGCAATATTACATCAAATAGCAAACCCTGCAATTCAAATTTAAACTACACGCACGGTCGTGGTTCAAATCTTTATTGAATCTTTCGCGTTTTCCTTTCTTTCGTACTTTTACGCAGTAGACTGCTTATTTAAATGTGGGCAATTGATGTTTTAATTCCTACTCTATTTTCAACACACCTAAAATCTCATTTTTGTGTATATTTGTAATGTTTGCTCAGACATTGTACGACTAAATTCTGTGTATGTACATCACGCATTCCTTGCTGTGCATCACATTTACACACGCGCATTACAATGTATCCGTGTATGGAAAGGTTACACCTAGAGTGCATTACACATGAAAGCGCCTGTTACACATTGTTCTTACAAAGCCCCCCGCCCCGGAGGCGTCATCAGGGTGAAATGAGTTCCGAGTAGAAAAATGATCAAACCAAAACAAAAACACACGGAACGGCGGGGTACGACGGTGGTGTATGAATATAATCGGGTCAATGATGAAGGCAATCCCAAAGTAGGTCATCACATGGGTGATGTCCGATGAAATCACGCCAAATGAAAGAGAAAAGCGGTGTAGGTGATCCCCAATGTGTGCATGTGTGAGGTACCGATGCAAGGTTCACTTCGAACAATCAGTGACAGTTTCATTGCGATTTCGGCCAATTTCGGCCCAATGTTCCGCTTTCGGGGAATGGAAATATTCTGTTCAATACATATATTCGCTTATCACAGCGCAAAACGATGTTGCAAAAAAAGAGGGTAGGGAACAAAGTTGGAANGTCATGGTTATTTTATATATACTTTGAACGCTGAGTTTAGTGAAAAAGTATTATCATTAAACTGCATCGTTATTATCAAAATTATGTTATTTTATATTTGGTAATTGCAAACAACAATGATAAAACTACAAACTCCAAACCGGTGAATGGATTGATACAATCCAAATAATGCATATAACCGTAGCAGGGTTTGTTAGAAAATTATCACTTGTAAAAAGGGCAGCATCATATAAAACATGGCCAGCCAAAATTATTCATTACCCAACACCGATGCGGTCCAGAACAAGGAAATAATAGCGCAGGAAACAATAAAAAATGCAAATAATCATGTTCGTGTTGATTCAAAGCTGGTGTGTGAGCTTGTGTATTTTCCCTTATTTTCGACACAGAAACACCCCCCCTTACTCGTCGATGGCTGGATGGTTTATGACAATAGGCCTACGGGGTTGTAAATACTTAGCACAGGCACTCATTGTCACCCCGATTGGTGTGCGGTGGTTTCTACACTTAATTGTTTTTCCGAAAAACTCAAAACTATGCTCAATTCGCCGAAACGGTTACCAATAAACCGTTTTCGAAACATGACTAAGGGCAATCGTAAGCAACAGTCGGTTTGTGTCCTATTTCTGGCAGGTTTGCTCACGCACCTAACGCAAACCGCACGAACCGGCGATATGAAGGTTAAGGTGAATATGTTTAACCCTGACGAGTATGTGATTTTAACGCAATTAATAAAATACAAATCTGCAGAAAATAATGTTTTTTTTTTAATAAATAAAAAAGCAAATATTTATTTTTAACGAAAAATATTTATCACGAATGATTTTCTTTTTGTTTCAATATTTAAAAAAACAGATAATTGAAGAATGCAAACCTTACTACAATACAGTTTATAAATTCGATGCAATATTACATCAAATAGCAAACCCTGCAATTCAAACTTAAACTACACGCACGGTCGTGGTTCAAATCTTTATTGAATCCTTCGCGTTTTCCTTTCTTTCGTACTTTTACGCAGTAGACTGCTTATTTAAATGTGGGCAATTGATGCCTTAATTCCTTCTCTATTTTCAACACATCTAAAACCTCATTTTTGTGTATATTTGTAATGTTTGCTCAGACATTGTACGACTAAATTCTGTGTACGACGCATTCCTTACTGTGCATCACATTTACACACGCGCATTACAATGTATTCGTGTATGGAAAGGTTACACCTAGAGTGCATTACACATGAAAGCGCCTGTTACACATTGTTCTTACAAAGCCCCCCCGCCCCGGGCGGAAGGCGTCATCAGGGTGAAATGAGTTCCGAGTAGAAAAATGATCAAACCAAAACAAAAACACACGGAACGGCGGGGTACGACGGTGGTGTATGAATATAATCGGGTCAATGATGAAGGCAATCCCAAAGTAGGTCATCACATGGGTGATGTCCGATGAAATCACGCCAAATGAAAGAGAAAAGCGGTGTAGGTGATCCCCAATGTGTGCATGTGTGAGGTACCGATGTAAGGTTCACTTCGAACAATCAGTGACAGTTTCATTGCGGTTTCGGCCAATTTCGGCCCAATGTTCCGCATTCGGGGAATGGAAATATTCTGTTCAATACATATATTCGCTTATCACAGCGCAAAACGATGTTGCAAAAAAAGAGGGTAGGGAACAAAGTTGGAACTTATAAAACCCCGAATCCATGAGTAATCCATTACCGCTGCGAGAAAGCGTTCAACACAAACGCGTAAGCTCCGTGTCAAACGCGATCGAACGAAAAAAAAAACGTCGCATTTGCGCGATTTGCCGTGAATCTCTCTCGGCCGCACTCGTTCTGACGCGACGCGTTGTGACGTTGCGACGTAATGATCACGTTTCACTTTCCGTTTCAGCCAACCGAGAAAACAATCCTATTTATATAGGGTTTCCCTCCCCTGATCTCGGCTGTCTCTCGCGTATTATGGTGCAGCATCGGCTCAGCAGGGCGCACGGGCCCACCACTCCCACCTGGGGTCCGCGAACGCGTATGTTTTCTCCACCATTGCACACAGGCGAGGAGAAAGTGTACGTGGAATGGAAAGCGAAAGCGGAAAGGATGCACGATCGTGTGACAAAACGGTAACGCTGCTCGCCCCTAAAGGCAGGGTTCGTCGATGTGCTCGCGCGTGAAACGATCATATCGATCGGACAGCAGGAGAAGTGAAAGGGGACGAATGAGAGTGCGGTATGGAGATGGGGGAGGGAGGGGAGAAAGTGGGATAAAATATCAAGTGTGTTGGGGGGAGGGTTAATTTTGCGTCGAACTAAAATTTTTGGTTCCGCAACACTTTGCGGAATCGCGGTTTGTTTCACCAAAAGAAGAGAAAACCAAGCGCGAGAGAGAGAGAGAGAGAGAACAAAAATAAGAGACGTTTCCGTGCAGCGTGTTGGTAGATGTGGGGACATGCTGTGCAAATCGACACATTTGTGTATCTGCACGCGACTGCGCATTCCGGTAACATCGACTGACTGGTCGCGTGGCTGCATGTGTATGGGTGGCATTACGATTGGGGATGGATGATCTTGACGCCGTAACAATGACAATGAGCTAGTTACGAAGGCATCTGACGTACATGTTTACCATCACCCTTATAATAGCCGCCCTTCCATTGCGGCCAGTAGATATGGCCAGCCGGAATGAGCTCGAAACACACCACCAGCACGCGCAGCAGCTCGCTTTCCCTTGGTAGGGAACGCACTAAAAGCACATTTTAGACGAATAGGCTTTCTTTTTCCATTTTTTTCACAATTTTTTCTGCTCCACATGAAAACCCTTCCCAAAACCCCTGCTTTTTTTTCTAGAAAAGGAAGTTTTGCACGGGTTAGCGGGCTCTTTTAAATTTAAATATACAATAACCTACGTGTTGTTTCACACCGTTTTACGCGCGAAACCATTTGCAGAATTTGTGTGGCTTTTGCAAACTCTTTTTGCTTACACCGGTAAGCCCGTGTTTGTCATCACCATTTCCGTGGTGAAAACTTTCAAATTCCGGGTGTTACGCAAGCAGATGTAAGCGGCGTGTGATATAAACCGGCACGATGTGATATAAAAACTTAACTGGTTGATTCGGTTTGTGAGAGAGGGGGGTGGGGAGGGGGTTGGGTTTTGGGGGAGGTTTTGTTTCTTTTTTGTTTGTTTTCTTGTTTTGTTGTTGTCACTTTCCAGCTGGAAAGCACAGTGTGTCTCATCCTCAGCGGACACGATTACGACATCCGCCTTGATCTTAGTTCCTTCGATGGTGTTGCTGTATATATATGAGCCTTGATAGTCGGTCGCTCAGCAACATAAACCATAGATCCACCTCTATTTCGTGTGCAGCCCGGGAACCGGACAACATTTGTTGCGTTCGTCCGCAACCCGGTGAGGTAATAATGGGTCCGGTGTGCTTTGTAAGTTTTCATTTAAAGTCGTATTTTGTCCATAAACCACTTGACAACGTTCACTCGGTAACTATTCGGTTTCTCTTTCTGCTCAACGTTTCGCTTGGGAAGCAGCTGCTACGACGATCGCTTTGCTCTAGCGTCCGTTTGTTTGCTTCTTTTCTCACCCAAATGGTATTTTAGGCGCAGTGTTTCAAGAGCTCAAAATTTATGATCGATTCAATTACAGCTTGATGCTTACATTTTATTGTACATCATTTGGGCAATCTTCATCGGGCAAGCTTGATGGAGACGCATTATTCATTTAAGTGTTTCGCCACCAGAATCTGGCTGGAATAACTTGGCGTTTTTTCTCCCTCAAAATTTATGGCAACGCGCCCAAATCGCTAGGCAATTTCACAAATGTTCACGGTTTGTGGAACTATTTTCGTGGGTAACTCCAAAATTCCAGCCAGTTGCTTGCGCATTAATGGGGTTGTCTTGATTACTTGGTGTTAAGTTGGCTCTTGTTTTTGTTTGTCTGGCAATCGTCTGGTGGCTTAGATTTGAGTAAAATTCATAGTTTTATCTAATTAAATTTACTTAATTGAAGCTTAACTCACCTTGTCAGAAACTTTTACATAACGTAGTATCGCGTTAAATAGGTTATACAGGTGTGAGAAAAGTTGATTAGTAGATCACTTTTTTACCTTACTGATCAATAATATCTTTGTGTACATAATAATAACATAATATCTCTATTTTTTCTAATATTTTTATCATAAAGTTGTGAAAAATCACTACAATATTTCGACTTAAGGTTCTTAAATTTAAAGCTTGATCGATTCCATAATTTGTCGGGATTTTGTCGGGAATTGGTTGATTTAATACGAATACGAAGAGTATCTTGCATTTGTGAGTATTAAGTACACCGACATCGATAATGTTAGATAATTCGATAATATTCGTGAAAAAAAGCTAAAAAAAGGTTAGGCTGCTACGCAGAAAGAACATTTACAAACCGAGTCGGAATGAAAAATTGAGCACAAGCATCAAACAGTTTTATATATTCTCGTTGCGGTGCGTTATTGACAGGAGGACAAAGTGACTTCAAATAAAATTTCATCATGACACATTCACACCTTTCGTTCACTCACACACACACAGACACATCTACACCTCAATCATCATCATAATTGAGTATTCCTTGTCCCTTTCTACGAACTGTGTGAAAATACAGCCATCTTTCCTTTCCCACCTTCCACCGTCTGTTCGTTCCATGTTTCCCTGCCGAGGGAAAACCAGTAGCTTCCGCTTTGCGGAGGTTGCCATCGCCACCGGTTTTGCATAACAAACCGAGCACACGCTCGGTATTTCCACACGCCAACAATTTAATCGATGTTGGGCTAGCATAGTGCTTTACGACCCTAAAGCTTACCAAATGAGTAAAGGTCTGCCTGGGGAAGAAAACTTGTGAAAAGCTCTCTCGGGCGTGATAAGCAACCGGACTCCTACCGTGCGTGGAAACGGAATGTGCTGTATAAATATTTATTTGAAAAGCATAAAATGTAGGAACCCTATGCAAATTGTTACAAACACCGTATACAAGATGCTGCTGCGTACACGACGTGGTGCGTCACGAAACGATCTGCAAAGTCATGCCAATCGCTGCATCGACGCTTTAGTCAGTGGTGTAGTAGTGCTTTCGTGCCATTCATTGTCACACAGCCAAACGATTGTTAAGTCGCCCGTACCAAACGTTCGCTGCCGCTTAGTATACCGAACGCACCAATACAATGGAAACGCTCGCTGTCCGCTTTGGGACCCAAGTAAACTTGGCACGGTGGCGCGCGCGACGGTCACACGATTTGACTGTGACCCACTGACACCGATTTTTGTGCATCACATCCCCTTAAGAAGAACACCTCACGGCGGCGACTGGTAGTAAACGGAACACGGCTCGAGAGATGGAAAGTGTTTGTATAGTAAGTGCCGAGCGAGAGAGCGCCACTGCCGGGTGAAAGAGATCTGGCAAAGTGTGGTTGCCAGCGAATGGATGGCGCCCAAGATAGCAACACACACCCTGCGTGAAAAGACGCACACGGCACCTTCAGTGCCTTGATCGGTCGAGGAAGAAAAACATACGGGGAGAGTGAATTTCATATCACCAATTGACCACCACTGACTGCGACAGCTGTGTTACAGCTAAATTAAGTTAAAGTTCCACCCTCCCCCCCTTCCCCGCTCCTCTCGGTGACGATCACCCTTTCTCCTGTAGCGATCGATGGATGACGTCGTTATTCGTGATGGTAATCTGGTGCCGTTTTTGTTCATTTTCTTACTTTGGATTAATCATTTCCTGAGGTGCATTACAAAGAATTAAAATGCAAAACAAAAGCTCCGACCAAAGTTGGATGCAATTTAAAAGGCATTTTGAAGCACATTGTATCCCTCGTAATGGATGTGTATACATTTACAGGCGCAGTGTAAACAAATGGTGTGTAGAATCGCCGCCACAAATAGCACAACGCTATCTAGCGCTCGGCAGAAATGACCTAGTGCCAATCACAAAGGGACTTCAGAAAAATACTGTTTATTATTATTATTTTCTTTAATTGCTTTATTTTTTTTTGTGCGCGTAGGTTTATAGTTCCCCTGGTAGAATTGAGTCGACGATTAGCTTTCGTTTAGTAATATTTTTAAAATGTAAAGAACAAAACACGCTATTTAGTGATCCCAGACATGGATGCAGTGTAACGCCTTAAACACCTGTTGTAAACGGTTATGGAACAATGCAAAAGCTCGTACTCGTAGCTCGTGCGAATGTGTTGGTGCAAAGTGAATGAAAAACCCCCGAACAACAGTATGACGTAAGCGAATGCCTTTTGCACACCAAACTGCCATTTGTATCTGCAGTTGAAGTTGGGGAATTCGTCGCTGAACTTGACCCACTTCTCTTTTGCGTGGAATTGGTAACGCTCAATTTGTGGGTGGGGGGAGGGTTTCATTTTTCACAACAATCGCTTTTTTTGGAGGGGGGGAGGGAGGTTTATAATGAACTGTTGCTTTGGGTGGTTACATTTTACAGAGCAAAGTTGTACACATTATTCGCCGATCATATTGACTTTTGCAAACACGGCAGAGTTCCTACAATAGAATTGTTTCTTTTTTTTGTATCTGCTTTATCCTTCCCTTTCACTTCGATTAGCATTTCATTCATGATCCTGTTGATGATCACACACACAAAAAAGCGACTGATCGTTTATTCCTTCAGCACGAATCGAGGGAAGGTATTCACTTCCGAATTTCACCATTATGAGTAACGTTCCGTCATCATCGTCCTACTGCACGACGCAACATGAAGGAGCAGAAATACTCCTTTATAATGACTATGACCAGCTTAGCTGGTGGCAGACGCAGTAACGTTTTGGTAGCGGAATTGGAAGGATTTATAGTTTGTCTTTGTTTTCTTTGTGTGTTACGTCTCGTGTATCTGAGTGTGTGTGTGTGTGTGTGTGTGTGGAAGCAGTGAGTGTGTATACTAAACAGAAGAAATAGCGATAGGTGCCGTATAGTTTTCACTAATTCCAACTGCAATGGTTAGTTGGTGAGTTTCATAAATAGTCTCCTTTACAACTTTTATATTTATTGCACATAATAAGTTCTTTTTTATAAAGTTAATACTTAATATATTTTATATTAGAAACATTTTGCTCTATTGTTTTAGGAGTTTTCAGCCTAAGTCTATGATTGTTTGATTTCATCTGCCACAAATTAAAAGTAAAACTTTTATGAGTTGATGCACATCTTAGAAATGTCTGGTAAATCTGACTTTTATGGATTTCCACGATGATTCACATGATGGTCGAGTTAGCAAGGTTATGCCATTCCGCAATGACTTGCTTCCTTCAAAGTTGGTAGTTGGTTCCCTTGACGAAACGACCAAGCTCCATGTTTGGAGAAGTTCGCTTGTGCTGCAGCGATGCTTTGTGCTGCATCAATCCGGGCCCATTGTGAAGCCCATCGCACTATTCCGGGAGGCTCTGCATCTCACTCTAGTGGGAAAGGGGGGGGGGGGGGAGGTCACAATTGGACAATCGTTGGGATGATGCCATAGGCAGAATAATTGTGTACATTACACCCCTTTAACGTTTGTGCTTTACTTCATTCAAAACAAAGAGCACACTGCTGCACACTGTGCCACGGGTAGTGGACTTCATTGAAGTCATGAAGGAAGAATTATAAACACACCACCGCAGAACAATAGTGGCTGCTGCGTGTTACTCATCTATTTGCTGCTTACATTGACGATCAGGGGTAACTCATTAACTCATGAGGTAACTCATTAACGCCGCTGCTACGTTTTTAAATCAGTTTGAACAATAATCGTACAAATGTTACAGCACATCTTAACTACACTACCTTAGTCACTCACCTTTGGGAGAATTGAATGAGTGTTCTCAATTTGCCGTTTGAAAATAAACCAAAATAAATGTACAACCTGTATTCAGAGAGATGATCAAAATGGCTCATAAAATGAACGATCATTCGCCTAATATCTCACCCTAAATTTAATACATATTTCAATGGTTTCATATAATGAAAAAAGTGTTCTACTCCATTCGAATTACGAAAAAAAAAGCTGCCATTCTAGCTCACGCAGCCAAAAACGTGATTAGCCTGGTAAAACGATAATTCATTTTCTATCCGAATTTTGCCACAATCCCCATTGCTACCTTTACCTTACGCCTGGTATAGTGTTTTCGTATCATCAGCTCTCGCCGCAAACGGAACCGAAGAACCCCCACCCATACCGGCAAACGGGCATGGGCGAAATGACTTCCTCTCACCGCAGAGCGGTTGAAACAAGTGACGAAAGACGAATGTCTTGTTTGCGGGCCTTGCTGTTGTTGGGGAAGGAAGAAACTTGAACCGCCCGTAAACTGATAACATACCTTAGGGTGTAATAAATAAATCGAATAAACCGCACGGTCCACGGGCTCAGTTGTTTGCCGTGGGTGGACCTGTGTCCACTAGCGTCTCGACAGCAGTCAGCAAGTGATCCCTTTTTTTTCCCCCGTCCGTTTGTGTTTGTCGGAGTGTTTATATGGTGATGAATTG
This sequence comes from Anopheles rivulorum, assembly GCA_018908115.1. NCBI lineage: Eukaryota > Metazoa > Arthropoda > Insecta > Diptera > Culicidae > Anopheles > Anopheles rivulorum. The sequence goes on along the minus strand of CM032177.1, from coordinate 30,224,135 downwards.
ATTCAATTTTGTGTGTTCCAACAAAGTGCTTTTGGGGCAGCAGTAGAGAGTAGTCGGGTGTTCTACAAAGCCTCGGGAAGATTTTGAACTGTTCGAAGAAAAGAAAAAAAAAACACACACACACACACAACGAAACAGAGATGAATCGTCAGTGTAGGGCGGCGAGTGTTACAACAGTTCCAGTGTACTATCGGTTTGTAGCTTTCTTTAAAACTGCTGACCATCTGTGTTAATAATATTGGACTCCATTTTAGAAACGAGGACGTGCTTAGAACCTTTCAGCGGGCTAAACAAACGTGATCGGTCAGTGATGGTTTCTGGTTACTTAAGTCCCCCCCCCTGGTATGGCCGTCAAGAAGGCTTTTTTTTCTGCAACTGTAACATTCTGTCACAGGTGTTACGTCCCTTTTGGGGAGAAGACCCGTTCACAATCATCCAGGTGTTCGCGTTACGATTCGCCCGGTCAACCGATAAAACTGACTTTGTTGAACGCTGTGGTAAATTTGTAGCCCCTCCGTACCAATCTGCTAAAGATAACGCGGGGGGAGCCTAGCAAAATGGACCATTCATCGTTTTGCTACGGAACGGTGTTTGCCGGTGCCAATTCGTTTGCCGAACATGCACCGGTGAAGGTGACCAGTAGTGTGGCTGTGTGCTGTTTGACAAAGCAATCATCTAATTTACACGACACTGTAACACGCTCACCAGAAAACCCATAATCTTAAACACTCTTGCTCTTGGCTCTTGGTGGAAGGTGGTCGTGGGTCTTCGCCTGCTGATAACTGCTGATTGCGCAAGTAACGATTATACAGAGATACGGGCACACACTACCTACGTTGGCGAGTTGACTCTCCGATAGCCGGTTTGAAGGATGGGCGTCGGTTGTGTTGGCACAACGCGGAAACACCGCGTGTCGCTCATACACGGTGGGAAACGGTTTTTCATGCTTCAGCACTTCAAAAACTTTAACCTGCTTAGAATCGATGCGAGAATCGTGCTCTTACTATCTGTCTTCTCTCTTCTTTCTTTCCACCCGTAATGTCAGGCTTGGCCCATGTGAACTACCACTGCCGGACCAGTGGCTTGTGCATACACAACTGTCGCAGTCAACGCAATCGTCTCAAGCATCGTTCTACTCCACATCGCAAACCGGTGGTGGCCAAAGTTTGGGTGGACTGGGTGGACTGTCAGCCTCAACACTGCCGATACAACAACATTCCACCAGTGCCCAGCAGCCACCGACTCAGCTGCAGAACCAAATCCACGCGCCACAGTCCGCAGCCGGCGCCACAGCTACACCGGGAGCAGCTCCAGCATCACAACTGCAGAGTCAGTCAAAAATAATGAATGTCGTCGTACCATCCGTGGCCTGTCCGCCTACCGCATCGAAAAAGATTCGCCGCAAACCAGACGCGAAGGTAAGGGTTCGTTGCAACCAGATCCTCAGGCAGTGGGATCGCTATGCTATGTCGATCTGCTTGCTATTTACTATGTTCCTCTATCAATTCACCATGTTGCGCTTCTCTCTTTCTCTCTCTCTCTTTCTCCCTTTTCCGTCTAATACGCTGTTGCTCCATCAACAGCAGCCACAGTCGCAGATCAACAAGTGCAACAACGAGAAACGTCGCCGAGAGCTAGAAAATGAGTACATTGAACAACTCGGCGAGTTTCTGCAGATTAAGCGGGATATGACCGCTTGCAAACCAGACAAAGCGGCGATACTAAGTGAAGTTGTACGAACGGTAAGTTTGCGTTGTTGATCAACAAACGCCATTGAGTGTTGTGACAGCTCCGTGCAACAGGTCGAAGATGTCAGAGCATTCGGCATCTTAATACAAAGTATGTTTTTCGCGAATATTACCCACTGGTGGCCAATCAAGCATAAGCATAAGTCGCATTAAACGAATCATTTATGCATTGCATCACATGCATCACAATATGCAGATGGTTTTTTTGCAGGAATCAAGTAGCATCAACTTTGTCGATTACCCGTAGCCTTTCGTTTCACACGTAACGTGGTGCATTCTATTATCATGGCATTTGTAGGCTGATGAGACAAGCATAGAGTGCAAAAGCAAAGCGCATTTTGTATGCATGCCGTGGCGCCCAGACATCACTACACGCGGATAAGCCACTGATTGGAAGGGATCTATTTTTAGCACACAAGTCTTGATTTTACTACCAACATCGGTGTTTGTTTTCTTAGATTTTATTTACGCCCAGTGTACGGTACAGTTTTCATTCGCTCTAGTGTTTTTGCACCCTCCGTAATTGCTAGGGAACAAGTTAGGTCCACACGATCAGTGCAACAGCCTGCGTGTCTGCGCAAAATTGAACGAAAAAACGACTAACATTCAACATTGTGCTTCTACTTACAGTTTCGTTCTATGCTAGAGCAAGGAAACCCGAATCTCACTGGTTCGCGGTGTTCCAAATGCTCACCGGATTGCTCTGCCTCCTGCAAACTGCACCCGGTGCAACAGGGAGAAGTGTCATCCACTGAACCGCCACTACCGGAACCATCGGTAAACGGCCACTCGCCGGAAAAGTCAGCCTACTTCGAGGCAGTGCAACATTACATCTCGAACGTCGGCTGGGCCCTGCTGGAGATCAACTCGGAGGGTGTGATCGAATGTGCCACGGAGAACGTCCGCGACGTACTGCATTACACGCGCACGGAGCTCCACGGACAGTCTATATATTCGTACCTGCATACTGGTGATCATTCAAAGCTGAGTCCTATTTTAAATAAGAATTCGTTTGAGCTAAACTGGGATCAAAATGAAGTAAGTCGTTGTTATTCGCCACCGGAAACTACCGATGTATGGTATGTTGCGCTAATGCGTCTCGTTTTTCCCCGGTTCCGCAGATGTTCTATCAGACGCCAAAGCGTACCATACGTACTAAAATTCGTTGGTTACTGAGGGCGCCAGAAGGAGCAAACGAAACGATCGAGCAGAAGCAGCAGCGCTTGGAAAAATACAAGGATCTGCTCATCATCTCTGCTCCTGTGAAGGATGATACGGAGGAATCGTCCTCGGTGCTTTGTCTAATTACACTACCCGAGGACGAACAGGCAACCATAGAAACTACCACCATGCCACAAACGCTGGACGAGCAGCTCACCTTAAAGCTGGATACTAGTGGTAACATTATAAGTACGTTCACATCGATTTGATTAGCTTTTCCGGTGAGCAGGCACCGACTAACGGCTGTTATTCTTACCGTTTTAGATTATAACTCATCGACGCTAAGGAAACAGTTTGCAGGAAATCTTACCAAAGAAACTATTCGGTCAATCTACGACATATGCCACTATCAGGATCGGCCACGATTGAACGAGCACCTCAGCAATGTGCGCTCGTCCAACGGGACGCCGCACGAGCTGACCTATCGTTTGCGTCTCGGGGGACCGGATGTGTACGTGCACGTGAAGACCCAGTCGAAACTGTTCCGCAGCACAAAACCAAACGAATCGGACTTCATAATGGCCATCTGTACCGTGCTGACGGAAAACGAAGTCGCCATGCTCTCGTCGGACGGCGCTAGCGGTGGAGGGATGGTGATGGGCGGAGGTGGCAGCAGTGGTGGCCTTAGCGCGGCAATGAGCGGCAGCAACATTAACAATAACAATGGCAACAGCAGTAGCAGCAATCCTACCTCATCCTCATCCATGGGGCTGCTAATGCCAAGCACGAGCAGCTCGGTGACTGGAGGCGGCCTAAACGGTGCCAACGACGTCGTAGCTCGTCACATGGCCCAAATCACACAGGGAGTTAGTAATATGGGTGGACCGCTAATGTCGAGCGTGCTTAATGGTGGCAGTGCCGGGACAGGCAGCAGCAGTTCAAGCACCACCAGTATGCTCGGAGGATCGACTGTAGGCGGCATGACCGGAGGAAGTATGAGTGTGTCCGGTGGCATGGGCGGTCCTGGTGGAGGAACGCCGGGATCGGTAGGATCTGGGCTCGGTGCCGGCGTCGGTATGGTTGCAGGAGGCAATACCGGCATGGGTCCGGCAGGCACGATAAGCTCGATTGTGTCGCCGCGTAGTAATCCCAACTCATCTTCGCTGCTGTGCGCACCATCCTCCGACAATAGTAACTTCTTCAACACGGACTTTGAGCTCGAATTTCCACATTCCACGTTCGACATGGAGGCGGTTGGTGTTGGGTGGGACTCGCGACCCGACTCCCGCACTAGCGTAACTCCGGTCAGCACACCTCGGCCTCCGTCCGTCAGTGCGTACAGCCCAGCGGCCGCACCAATGTGTGCATCGCCGATGACGCCGTACTACTCAGGCAACACGATGGGCGGGATGCCTTCACCATCGAACAACAACGGTGCAGCGGGTGGCAGTAGTAGTGGCGGGGGACTCATCAATCCCAGCTTATCCTTGAACAATAACAACAACAATAATAGTAATACCAACAACAACAACACTGGGACACCGTTCGGGACGAATGCGTTTCAGTTTTCATTCGAGGACAGTAAGGATAAGCTGCAGGATATGCAGTCGCAGCAACAGCAACACCATCACCCGCATATGTCGCCAATGCAGCAGCAGCAGCAGCAGCAGCATCCGTCTACGATGCCATCGCAGCAGATGGTTCAACGGCAGCCGCAGCACCCACAGCAACATCACCAGCAACATCTACAGCAGCATCTTCAGCAACAGCAGTCACAGCCACCATCGAATACGCACGATTCCGAGCGATTACGGAACCTGCTTACAACCAAACGACCTCACTCAAATGCCTCATCCTCGTCCGGTTTGGATATGGACCATGACCATCGGAATCCGAATCGAATTTTAAAGGTAGGTGTATTTCGCTCTAAAGGATAGAAGAAAAAAAAACCATTCTACTGCTAGTATGTAGCTGGTTGGGTATTGCATCCGGTTTTAACCTTCGGTGTTAGGTAATGGCAAATATAATCAATGGTAGTAAATAACATATAACTATTAACTTTACCTTTAACTAATACAACTTTACAATCATCCGCATCTAGTAACGAAGTATGTTGAGTAACTTTCTTATTGGGGTATTCGCTTCGTGGTAAACTGTTTACAACCAAAATTCGATCCATTAACAAATGTTTTACCATTACTTGCATGGGTATGAACAGTTTATCACAGAAAATTACTGAATGGAGCGGTTAGTAACATGATTGCAAATTGGGCCACACTAGTGTTACCTTTGTTTTATCATTACTATCAAACATCTACAATGAGCATCCGTGTAACGTTGTCTATACCGTAGTTACTACATTCAATGTACGTACGTCTTCTCTCTTGTTTTATTCTTATGATATGTTTTATAACAGAAGTCTTTACCTTGTTGCCAACCTTCTATTGTGTATAGTTCTCAATACTTGTTGTATGAGTATTACTGTGTTCGCTGGAGTGATTTAAAAAACAAACTTTTCCTCTACCTTTGCCTGACTGGCGTAGAGAACTAGCGCTATTATTATGTGGCTTATGTGTTATACTGAATTCTTGTTGTTATAGAATAACATGGTTACAAATAGCAGTAGAAGCAGCCGCAAGCCCAAACATTCGGTCCATTAAACATGCAAAGTTTCGCGGGAACCTTCGTATTGTAACCAATCCACAGAGAGATTGAGATTGTTGAAGGATGGTTTTCTCTGTTGACCTTTGGCAATCAGCATTATCTATTATTGATCACTCGCATACGTCGCCCTCCGTCACGTTCCGTTCATCCCTTCATGTTACATCCGATCCTCTTACCGTACGTTTCTCTTCTTCTCTTTCTCTCTCTCTCTCTCTCTCTTTTTCTATTTTTGTATAATTTGTGGTTTCGTTTTGTAGGGTTTGCTAAATTCCGATGAAGATAAGGATAGTAATGGCAATAAAATAAGTACCGCATCTCTTTCACAACGTATACCTCAGTCAGTTAGAATCCCAGCGCAGGGTAGTAATAATGGTGGTGGTGTTAGTGGGCTGGGATTATCAACGCGCGCGGGAAATGAGAGTAATAAAGCCGGTAGCAATAATATGCTATTACAGGTACGGATACTACTCTCTTCTATCAGCATTTACTTTTTCTAGTGCGTTACGTTCCGTTTTGTTTTTGTTGTGTAGATTGCCATTGTGACTTTAATGAACTTGCACAAACGATGCTTATTATGTTGGATATCTGCTTTGTTTTCCTCCATTACTTTCACTTGAGCACGATTACTGATTACTGTTTCAGCATTCCATCACACGCAACGTTTTAAATATCATCGATTGAAATTTTGAACTGCGCTACGAATCGATCGTATAATGTTAAACTGTTCCACCCATTTCGATTGAACACATGTCGTTTTGTTTTGTATAGAATTTGGTGCGTTACGTTTCGCACCACCTATGTTTAACATTCCCACCTACTAACTACTCTCATAGTTTTGCTCGCGCATTGGACCATAAGTATGTTTTTTCGGCTTTGGTTAATAACGTTCCACTATGATTTTCCACTTATTGTTTGCTGCTGACCGTTCTAACACACCCTAATAATTGAATTGGCACGATGGTTTAGATAGCAATGTGCAAAACGAGCTAAACATGTTACTCATGTTTAACCTTCTCCACACTCAACCATCATATTCCAGCTGCTCAACGACAAAAGTGATGACGACGAAAGTGACGCCCGCAACCGACAAGGTCCGAGCGAACTTCTTAAGCAGCTGCAAAAGGTTAAAGTAAGTGTTGGCCCGGGTATCGAACGCGTGCAGATCTGTAACAGAACTAAAACAATTCATGCAAATGTTGCCTCGCACACTTACATGTTACACACAAACACACACACACACACAAACACACAGATAGAGAGACACTCTGGAAAGGGATATGTATCTTTTACAGTCCTTCCAAACGGGTGTTCGAAAGATTTCGTTTGTTCGCATTATGTTTGTACGAAGTTTTCTTACGAACACTGTTATTGCTGTGTATCTAAAAATCTTGCTGTAGTATATAAGCACATGGGAGTATAGTAATTCTCTTCAAATGTGGGTACGAATTCACAATGGATGTAACAGGTCACGATCTGTGTGTAAATTTTCAACACAACGTACCACTGTTCGTGCCGCAAATAACACAGCATCTTGTACTGCTTTGCTTCTCCCTTAGGATGAGCCAAAGGAGCATAATTCGACGCCATTGAACAACGAAGAACTCATCCAGATGTTACGGGTACAGAGCAATGATCGTAAGCGACCTTCGACCGAACCGGACGAAGGTGCGGCAGTTAAGCGAACGGACAACCGGCCGTCGAAGTTGCGCGACCGCAACAAGATGCTTGCCTCATTGCTGGCCAATCCGGCGAAAGCACCAATGCCAATGCAAACCGCAATGCCGTTCAACCGCATCATCCCGGACATACCAAACTCGGGACTGGCTCGTCAACTCGCGAACGTGTCGAGTTCAACGGCACCGAACCAGACGCTGAATAATAACAATCTAACAACTAGCAACAATAATTTAAAACAAGTACAACAGCTGAACCAAATGCGCCTGCAGCAACAGCAACAACAGCAGCAGCAACAACAGCAGCAGCAGCAGCAGCAGCAGCAAATGCGCAAATCAGCTATGCCTTCTCAATCGCAGCAACCTCCAACATCCTCCGATATCTACCTCAACCATCAGCAGCAGCAGCACCATCATCAACATCCCCAACCGCATCCACAACACCTGCAACAGCAGCAGCAGCAACATCATTCGCAACATCCGCAGCAGCAGCATCATGCGCAGCAGCAGGCATCGATGTTGCAGCAACAGCAGCAAATGCTGGCCGCCCAGCGGCAGCAAAACTTCTCACCCGCCATCCAGGACTCCGGTATCGGGTCGGCTGGGAGCGGTTCGTTTGCGACATCGACCGCCGCTACATCGACGCAACTCGTGTCCGAGTGGGATCCGGAGCTGAACGACATACTTAATCACGTGATTGAGATTGCACCGGAGGGCGACTTTGCCGAAAGTGAACTCAACAGTATCTTAGGTAAATGTGGGTGGGCCCGGCCGTAAGAGATTATCAGCGACAATACTAACGACACGTTTGTTTTTTTTTTTTTTTTTGTTAGGCTTAAGTCCAATCGAATCGTCTACATCGTCGGTTGTACCGTCGTCACAGTCGAGCCAACCGGATATACACGAAAAGTTGGCGATCAATGCAATTCAAAAATCGTTAATGCAGTACGAAAACGTTAGCTCGCCGTTGCAACCACAGCCCCCGCCACAGTTCAGCGGTAGTCCGCCTGCCTATCCGATGCTTGCAATGGCTGGCGGTGGAAACAACGGTGCTGTGACCGGTGGTGGCAACGGACCCGGCAGTATGGGTCCAACCGGCAGTGGACCAGTGGTCGGTACCGGTGGCCCTGGCGGTGCGGGTAACGGTGGTACGGGTGGTCCAGGTTTAAATCCTGGCAACAGTTTGCAACAGCAGCAATCGTCACAAGCGGGACCAAACCAAAACTTTACACCACCTCCCGTGTACACGCAGCGGATGCGAGTACCGCAGGGTCAGCTCGGTAGCAACAGTCCCGTGGTTCCGCCGAACTTGCTCGCAATGCAGAAGCTGCAGCATCAAAACCGTGACCGTATTTTGCAGGAGCAACAGCGGACGCGATTGCTACAGCAGCAGCAGAAACAGCAGATGGTTGTTACGGTGAACCCGACCGCCAACTCAGACCTTGGTCGTAAGTTAGTTTGTACTGCTTTCGATTTCTGCCATCTCTAACCGGCCACATTCCACATTCCACAGCTCCGAACGTTACATTGACTCGTGCGAATAATGTGCCGGATTCGCAGCTTAGTCCCGGATTTTCCCCGAGCCTGATGCAGCAACAGCTGAGTCCAAGTCAAAGGACGCAACTTAGTCCGCAACAAGCAGGTACGATGAGAGAAATGCAATCCGCACGGTGAAATGCGGTGCCAGTACGCTAATGCTTTCCTGTGTTTCCGTTTTAGGATTCCAAGGCAACCCGTTCAACAACAATCCAGGCCATCGTTTATCTCCTCAGCTACAACAGATGGTGTCCGGTTTTGGTAATGCGGGTGGTAATGTAAACCAGCAGCTATCACCACGCCAACCACCGTACGGTAGCGGTGTTGGGGGCCAAACGGTCAACCAACCGAACGTGGTCGTTCCTGGACAATCACCGCAGCAGCAGCAGCAACAACAGCAACAGCAACAACAACAACAGCAACAACAACAGCAGCAACAGCAGCAGCAACAACAGCAGTGGCAACAAAACGCGAACGCAAGGCTATCTATTCAGCAGCAAAATCCTATGCTGAATGCTCAGCTTTCGGTACGATTAACGAACGCGTACAAAGAAGCATAATTGTACTAGTGTCGAGATATTAATCCTTTTTTTTTTTTACCCCCTGCTATATTTTTGTAGTCCGTTGGCGGTTTTAATCCTGCACCGAATCGACAGTTCGTCGGCCCACCTCAACGGCAGCGAAGTACGCTTAACAGTCCTGGTACGCCGCGGCAGCAGAACGCGTTCGGTGGCTCTATGGTGGACGGTGGCGGGTTTCCAGGTCCACCGAGCCCCTCACCTGTTGGCGTGTCCGCACCGAACTTTGCCAATCCCGTCTATGCCAACCAGCAGATGAGGCTTCAGCGGCAAGGCAGTGTGCCTCCGCAATCTACGCAACACTTGCCAGGTTAGTCCCTGCTAACTGTTGCCTGTCTGTTATTGATTATATCGCATTCTAGTTTGAAAGGGTTTTTTTTTTCCTTCTTAAATTCCCTTCCATCTATACCGTTGATTGGATAATCAATGAATAGATGGTTGGTTTTGGTGGGTTGGAAATTCGTACTGTCCATTGTCTAAAGCATTAGTATTACCGATCGAGTGTTGTGTATGAAGCGAGTGTGTTTCGTTGGTAGCATTAAGATTCGCAATCAATCTAGCAAGAAAAGAAAAACGAAATGAGCGCTGCCCAGTGCGCAGCGCTACTGGCTTACGAGAACAAGAACCATGCTAAAGGATAGCTGTTTTCGCAGGATCGCCCCGTTCCGCGTACGGTGGACATGGGCCTGGTCCGGATGCCACCGGTTATGGTATGATGTTCGGCAATGCAGCAGCAATGCAGCAGCACACGGCGACCTCACCAGGCGATTTCTTCAATCGCAGTCAAACTGGTAAGAGACGCAATGTACCCAATTCCCCCACCACCGTCCCCACCCCCATTCTCCCTCTCCCACACCCTCCTCCTCTCCCTTAAGCACCTATCATTTTCACGCACACCACATCCACACATCTCATACAACGCCATACAAACGCTCGCTGGCCGCGCATCCACGAAGCATTGCGCACCTAGTCATGGATCATACGCAATCATGTCGTGAGTTTTCCACTTCACGAGAACACACTCGCTACGGTACTGTTGCACGAACTCATCTTGCACCCGTGTTACTTTCGATTTGGATTTATACATCAACACTAGTGAACCCTTAACATAAGCGCTCGACAAAAAAAACAGTCAAATCCCTGAAGCTTCTGAAGCAGAACTCTTTCTCGCCTAAAAAGCATTATTCGGCTGCCATTATTGTGACTGTTTTGCGTGTGATGCGTGTGAACGAGAACCATTTGTGTGCCGTGGTGAGCGTGCGTATTTGCTATGCGTGGATGTGTTAGTACGCGTCGTACATCCTATTTATCCCCGGTGCTCATTTATCCTTTCATACGCTGTTGTGTGTTGTTCTGTTCATAATGTTCTTGCTCTCTGTTGTATGTGTTTCATCATCATTCACATGTTCTCATCTATCAATTGGCTAAAATGACAACTGGGCATTTCCAAAAACGAAACTCGCTTCGTCACATGTAATTCATACCGATGGGAATTGTGTTTTTATTGTTGTTATCGGGGCAAAAAAAAAGTGTACTATCGATTACATTATTCGCTGTCAACTGTTTTTGTGTTTGGTGTTTGTTCGGTTTGCTGCTTCTCTGTTTCACTTTCCCTCTGTCTCTCTCTCTCTTTCTCTCTCTCTCGTAATTGATATTCCAATTCCAACTTCGGCGTCGTACCTTTTATCCTTTTTTCCACTTGGTTGGGTGCTAATTATAAGTTGTATGTGTATGTATGTTGTACTGTGTGACTAATTACCAAAAGGAGGGATTAAAGAGGATGGGTGTATGTAATAAATGTGGGAAAAGCATATAATACATAAGGTGTGATCTAAAAAGTTACCGCAAACAACGCAAGAATAATTTGTGGGCAATTTTATAACCTATTTATTGACTGTTTTGTGTTTGTGATGGTCCACTCCATTCACAATTTTGTGCCTTCACAACTTTAAATCCGAAGCCCTAAGTCGAGTGATTTAAGGAACTTTAGGCTTATATGCCCGATAGAAAAAAAAGTGATAAGTTTGGGAAACAATTATTAATGTTTATTCTATTGTATCGATGCTGTACATATTGGAGAGCATTTCCATAGGATCGTCTCATAGTGTCATTAATACCACTGTTACCACCACCACCACCAACTACCAACTACCAAATTATCCTTCATCAGTACGTTATCTGTCTTTCTTTCTTGTAAATGTATATAAATTGCACCGACGATTTTTTAACACCACCAACCGTGTACGTGTACGTATGCCCCGTCATGGATGTGCCCGTGAAAAATCATCTCCGTACCGTATCATAACCCGTGTATGTGTTTGAATCTCAAACCAAAGCAAAAACCACACTCCTTTCGTTCCGGCACGTGTTCACAACAGTGCATACACGTCCGCTGTATATGTTTGAACGTACCTTTTACCCCTTCCTGTCCACGTCATGTTAGCAGGTCAAGCAGGGCAGCAAGCGGGAACCGACCCGACACCGACCCGTCGCATAACTTACGACACATTTCATTCGCAGGTCTCAACGGTGGTATTATCGGTGGTGGCAATAGTATTGGTGGCGGCAGCGTCGGAAACGGAAACGGTGGCAGTGGTCTAGGACTTAGCAATGGTACAAACGCGAACGGCCAAAGCCTTAACCATTCGGATCTGGTACGGCAGGGTTTGCGGGCGATCGTAAATGGCCGGACGCAGCGGCCACCATCGCACAGCCCGATGGGACTGTCGCCGATTGGCGGGATGCCGCTGCAAAGCTGTAGCGAGGGTAACGGTGTTGGTAGTAACGGTGCTGGTCACAATGTCACCACCGTGGGCAGTAGCAACGGTGGTGGTTGCACCTCTCTCTCCAACACATCGCCGGGAATGCTGAGTGGTGGTATCGGTGGTGGTAGTAGTGTGGGTGGAGTAAATACACGAACATCCATGTCGGATGCCGGAGCGTCCGGTCCGATGCTACACAGCGGTAACTCTTCCGTAACTGGTCTCGATCCATCGATGCTGTTCAATTTTCATCTCACCCAGAAAGGTTAGTGTTATCGTTACTGCGCCTTGGTACCAAGGCGGTTGAATATAATGGCAAATTTCCAAGCGGAAGTTTAATGGAGGGAAGACTTTCCGTGTACCGGTCGGCGTACCCACAAATGCACATCCGTTTTTGTTTGTACAGCTGTGGTGTTTTGACTTTTGTTCCATGTTAATCATGTGCTTTTATCTACTTTCTTCTCATTGGGGGGTTTTTTGGATGCTTCTCCTGTTCGTGGCTTTCGCAACTCAAACCCAAAAGTGCCCAAATGCCAAACAACAACCATCCCTAATGCAGATAAAGCGTCCGCATCCATCGATGGAACCGTTGTTAATCCTGAACAGTCTGATGTTGATGATGATGATGATGATGCGTCCGTAGTTAGAATGCTCACGGCTATTAGTGATAAAATGGTTGTACCAACGGTGGATGCAAATCCCAATTCACCCTGCTCGGTGGTGGTAAGCAGTGAAACGTGTGTTACATACATGAATTTGCCTCCAAACACCGCGTAGCAATGCACTAGCAAAGGGCTGTTAAGGGGTAGCGACATGTAAACTAGTGATGGGTAAATCCTCATTTTTCCCGGAGTCAAATTAATCCGACTCCAGAACATTCCGGAGTAACTCCGGAGTAATTATTCCGGATTAATCCATATTTAACACCGGAGTAACTCCGGATTAATCCGGAGTAACTCAATTGCAGGTTACTTCGGATTACTCCGGAGTTACTCCGAAGTTCAATATGGATTAATCCGGTATAATTACTTCGAAGTTAAATCTGGATTTATCTGAAGTAATTACTCCGGAGTTAGATCCGGACTAATGCGGAGTAATTACTTCGGAGTATACTCCGGATTTTATAGTTCGGAGTCGGTGTGGATTCATTAATCCACTCCGGAGTTCCCACCACTAATGTAAACCCACAGTGATTCTAGTGATTCACTCTAGTGATCACGTGCACGGTTATTTCTCGTTTGCCGGAACGCATTATACCATTCAGGTGTGTTAAGTGCCGCAGATGATCTTCATCTTGTCGTACCCTAGCCATTTGTTTTCTGTTTCGTTTTCTGTTAATGTTCCAAAAGTTGCTTTGGGAGTTGCGCAACTGTTTTCGGCTAATGTTTTGGCATGCTTATGAGTACATCTTTGCAACGAGCAGCACAACTAAACTTTACACAACTACAACAGGGCGCTTTTGTGGCACGTCGCAAATATTTGCACATATCGGGAAGTGTGTGGAACCCCGTACGGTGTAAAATACAAAACCACTGTTGTTGTATTCAGTATTTCAGCTCATATGTATCCTAGTCCCCCGCTACTTAGTCCCGATAACGATTGCTTTTTGGTTTTTCACTATCAATATGGCGCATTGTTAGCATTGTTCTGTCTGCAGTAAAATATCGAGCGTTTTCATCCAATCCATACCTGCCCCCCCCCCCCCCACTCATCCGGCGGACTCTTTTCACCATCGTCCAAACATGTACACAATGAATGAAGCATATTTAAAACTGTGTAAAATATTCTCATTTAAATAGTGTCATCCGCTGACCGAACGCTCTGTTGCGGGAGAAACCACTGATTACTAATGTTGCATGTTTTGTTTATCTCTCTTTTTTTTATTCTTGTTTTTACCACATCCAATACACACGGGCTGGGTACACCTGTGCAGAGTTTTTCGGAGGAAACACGAGCCGGTGACCCGAGAAATTCATCCCTTCTTCTGCAAAAACTTCTATCGGATTGAAGTAAAGCCGATCCGGCTAGAACAGGCAGGGAGACAGACAGCATCACCTCCATCATTTGCTACACTAACCGGAACCACTAGCAGCCGTTGCAGCACAGCCGGTGAAAAAGGGGGGGGGTACTACTAGCTATAAGCTAGCAAACGTGCAAATGCCAATTGCTTTAAACGCGGGAGAAAAAAAAAAGACAAAGCGGCGAACGATTGTGTGGTGACGACATGGTCGTCATCTTCTCGTAGCCGACCATCATCGTGCATTCGGAGATTGTGATTGTGAGCAGCAAATTGCAACAAAAAAAAAGGAAAAAAGGTGACCTAAAACTGCGCACGCATATTTGATAGATTGTGTTAAAATGTGTGCACCCACTAGAAAAAGAAGAAGAAGAAGAAGTAGAAGAAAAAGGAGAGGAAGAGAGAGAGAAAGAGAGAGAAAGAGAGAGAGATAAAAAAAACTTACCTTGCAAGTGTACTGAAAAAGGCTCGTCCGATGTAGCAGCGGAGCAAAGGGCGGAACGATAAATTGCGTTTATTCAACGCATGAACGCGATGACGCCCCGCATCGTGCCGTCGTGGAGAGCGAAAGCAACAAATGATACAACCGATTTGTGATTTGTGATGTTGAAAACAAAAATAAAATTAACATTTAAACCGAACGCTCGAGTGTGTGTGTGTGTGTGTGTGTGTATAAAGCTAGAAGAAGCAGCGAACGAAACCCGAGCGATGCATGTGATGTGCATGTAAAAATATAACAAAACAAAACAAAAGCATACAAAGTAGAACAAAGAAAGCGAAAGGTGAAGTAATGGGTAGTGGTGNCCCCCACTCATCCGGCGGACTCTTTTCACCATCGTCCAAACATGTACACAATGAATGAAGCATATTTAAAACTGTGTAAAATATTCTCATTTAAATAGTGTCATCCGCTGACCGAACGCTCTGTTGCGGGAGAAACCACTGATTACTAATGTTGCATGTTTTGTTTATCTCTCTTTTTTTTATTCTTGTTTTTACCACATCCAATACACACGGGCTGGGTACACCTGTGCAGAGTTTTTCGGAGGAAACACGAGCCGGTGACCCGAGAAATTCATCCCTTCTTCTGCAAAAACTTCTATCGGATTGAAGTAAAGCCGATCCGGCTAGAACAGGCAGGGAGACAGACAGCATCACCTCCATCATTTGCTACACTAACCGGAACCACTAGCAGCCGTTGCAGCACAGCCGGTGAAAAAGGGGGGGTACTACTAGCTATAAGCTAGCAAACGTGCAAATGCCAATTGCTTTAAACGCGGGAGAAAAAAAAAGACAAAGCGGCGAACGATTGTGTGGTGACGACATGGTCGTCATCTTCTCGTAGCCGACCATCATCGTGCATTCGGAGATTGTGATTGTGAGCAGCAAATTGCAACAAAAGAAAAGAAAAAAAAGGTGACCTAAAACTGCGCACGCATATTTGATAGATTGTGTTAAAATGTGTGCACCCACTAGAAAAAGAAGAAGAAGAAGAAGTAGAAGAAAAAGGAGAGGAAGAGAGAGAGAAAGAGAGATAGAGAGAGAGAGATAAAAAAAACTTACCTTGCAAGTGTACTGAAAAAGGCTCGTCCGATGTAGCAGCGGAGCAAAGGGCGGAACGATAAATTGCGTTTAATCAACGCATGAACGCGATGACGCCCCGCATCGTGCCGTCGTGGAGAGCGAAAGCAACAAATGATACAACCGATTTGTGATTTGTGATGTTGAAAACAAAAATAAAATTAACATTTAAACCGAACGCTCGAGTGTGTGTGTGTGTGTGTGTGTGTATAAAGCTAGAAGAAGCAGCGAACGAAACCCGAGCGATGCATGTGATGTGCATGTAAAAATATAACAAAACAAAACAAAAGCATACAAAGTAGAACAAAGAAAGCGAAAGGTGAAGTAATGGGTAGTGGTGAGAGCGACGAGGGAATAGTTACGAGTAATTGCTATCGTATTGTAGAGTTTAAAAACAAAAACAATGAAAAAAAAAACACACACCTCCCCATTGTACATAATAAAACAACCTCTCCGTGTGTGGTGTGTTACACAGCAGCGCTAAAAAGCTAAGGAAAACAGTCATGTCGCAGGATGAGCAGGTTAATGTTTGGCAGTTGATGAAAGATGATTGCTGCGTTCGCTTCATTCGGGCATATTGGGCGCAAACAAATTGGGGAAAGGGGAGGGAAGAAGGAAGAAGAAGAACTAAGTGATCAATAATAACATTTTGTTGGAGAAAAAAAAACAAACAAAGGTAAAACAACACAACAAGCGTATAAAGCGGGGGGTGGTAATAATAATAAATGAATGGAAATAGAAATACCTCTAACTTTAGTTCAAAGTAAACATTACAAACCATGAAGAAGATGCTTAAAATAAAAAAAAAAAGTCGGAATGTTGTTATCATCCTTTGGAACACCACACGCGCGCGTCACATGCGCCTAGAGCGTAAGCATATATGTTGGTGAAAACAAACAACCCTATATCGGCTGTTACACGCTGTCGCTACGGCTAAATGGTTTAAGGAAATGTAATATGCCGCGCACAACCAGCGATAGCAGATAATAATCGAAACCAAAATACTGTAGGAAACAAAAAAAACGGAACGGACGCGGATTAGGAAGCAACAAAGAGACACCGATATCCTCAAAATGCGAAAAGAAACAACAACAGAAATGCCTGTAAATGAACGAAACCATGGGAAAAACTCATAACTACAATACAAACACACACACACTCTCTCTCTCTCTCTCTCTCTCTCTCTCTCTTTATGCAACAATCCAGAAATAATCGGTTTCGATGGAACGAGTATAGTAATTACCACACCAAAACGGAAAGGACTGGCAAATAGAAAAAAAAAATGCAACAACAACAACAACAACAAAAACAAAAAACATACGGCAAGCAAAAGATGACCAAACACACAGGTGCTTTGAAAGGGAAAGCTGGAGGACAAAACAAAACATGCAAACACTTACCAACAGACAAACACAACACAACACACCACCAGAAGACCGGTAAAGGAAGACAAAAGTTCGTGTACTGTGATAATTTCTACTATGTTTTCGATACCACGAACCTTCTGGTACCGGTGTTTACATGTATACATACGTACTGGTTTTCTTTTTTACTTTTACTTTTCACACCCGTTATGGGTGTTACACCGTTACAGTAACAAATTGGCATCCGCAAACCCCAGACTGTTGCATTGGCATTTCCCAATGTTCGTTTGTTTGTTTGTTTGTTTTTTTGTTTCTTCCATTTGTTTTATTTTGTTAGCAACTGTTTTTTTACGTACACATGTACATGTCTCTCCCCCCCCCCCCCCCTCCCCCTCAAAATGCTGTGCATCATTCTTTTTTGTTTGTTGGTATCGGTACGATAATCGAACACAAATTTATACTATATATCTTAAGTGCTAAACATTTTGACAAACACTTGTGAAACCCGTCTGTGCATCGTTTCTCATTGTTTGGAAAAAGCTTTTCTTTGCCACACTTGTACATATAAAGCTAAAGTGTATGCAGCGGAATGTGGAAAACTAACAACCGGCTTTTCATTCGCTTATACACGCTTCAAACTATGCAATTGGGGGAAAAGGCATAGGTGAGGATGTAGAAGAAAACAAAACGAACATGGCAACCTAAACACACCTTAAACCGCATGCATCAGGTTAGCAAGAGGATTGCATGAACGAATGAAAGGACGAGAAATGAAAGCAAACATAAGAAAATGGCTTTGCTGTTTGTATTAATTTTTGTTGTTGCATGAACACGGCATGAACACGGCACGTTTGTTGCATGAACACGGCAGATAGGGAATCGTTGTGTATATATGATTTGAGTTGTAAAGTTGTACAAGTTTTTACATACATATTATTTTTTTTTTTAAAAAGGTTATCATCTACAAAATGGAAGTTTCTTCCTTTAGCGCTCTTTGTTTCGTTTTAGTTTCGGGGTTGGAAAAGGCAAAGCATTAACATTAATAGGTTAAGGCAGAACGGCAACAAACAAAACTTCAACACAAACTCTTCCCTCCACACACACAAATACAGAGAGAGAACATCGTTTCCTTTTTTAATGTGTCGGGCGCGGTTTGCATCTTTGTTTCCTGTTTTATATTATGTTCTATTTCTGCTTACCCTACGTCATTCTATACACATCCTGTATTGATAATGTAAGCAAGTGCTGTAACAATAGTATCCTTAATTGCGCAAACACCGGTAACTTGTTTTATGTTTTATATCTGTTCTTTTTTTTACTGTTGCATCGGTTAATTAATCTTCATTCCTTTGCCGTTTTCCGCCATCCGCACACACACACGTACACCATCCAATTGTTATTTTTTTTGTTTATAAAACCCCATTTGCCTTAACTGCAACAACACGACAACCCGATACCGAAAGAAGTACACAGAGAGACCGACAAGATTGACAAGCCAATCTGGATCTGGACTACAATTATTACGATCGATTAGCGTCACTACAGCTGTAATATTAATATTATTATTATTATTATGTTTATTATTATTGTCATTATTATTATTATTATTATTATTAATATTATTATTATTTGCTATAAAATGAACATTATTATAACTATTATTAATATTATTATTGCTATTCAATTATGCGATTTACACGTTGATGAGGTTTAGTTTTATTCTTGTGTTTTATAAAAATGGAAGGAAACGAACGAGGAAAACAAAGCAAATTGCAAGGTTGCAACTTTGTACGAAGCAACAAACCATGGGATAAATTATTACTAGCGAGAGGAAACGTTGTTGTTTTGGGTACGTTATCGGAAAAAAAAGTTTAAATAAATTCGAGAAAACATGCTAAAATGAAAATAAACAAACATGCAACAAACAAACAAAAAAACACACATAAAACATCCACACATTTACAAGGTATTGGAAAATTAATTGTAACTGGTCTGGAGCAATAATAATGGGGCGGGCAGGCAGAAACGTTCACCTCAGATTTGAAGAAGAAACAAAAAGAAACGAAAAGAAACCGGGAAAGAATAACGAAACCCCCGAACGGTGGGGGAAGAATATATGATTTGTTATCAATTATTGAACAATAAACACAAAACATCTTAATGCTTTTATTTTCTTTTTTTCTTTATTTTCTTATCACATTCTTTTTATTGGCAATTTGCTTATGTGTTTTTAATTTTTATCTTAATAATTTATTTGTTTTAATTCTTTTTTGTTTTTTGAAGTGTTGCCAGTTAAGAATTGTGCCGTTGTTGACCATGATGGTATGTTACAAATGCAAATAAGCAGCAAAACACACGAACAAATATGAAACACAGTACGAAGCTATTACACTATCGACAAATCACTGTAGATTTGTAAAAAAATATCAACAACACTACCCATAGTACATGAACAAAGTGCATTACAAACATTGGAAGCGCGTTGCTACTACTTGTACAGTACATTTAAACATTTGGCTCCACTCTTACTCAAGCAGCTAACCTCAAAATTTAATAGCAACAAACCGCGGTTTGCTACGTGTCGCAGCTGGCTCGCAAGCGTATTGTTACATTCGGAATGTGTTGCGCTTGTTCCCGGGCCAAACGGATGATGCGCCCCGAATGCACTCTCCGAGCGGGATATTTTGCAGTAGCTTCCGACGCACTATTATTGCCGTAAAGTGTAAAGCCCGATGTCGATAAGCTTCAAAGCAGAAGCAACAAGAAACTATATACACCCAGCCAGCACTGGCTGCACTGGCGTACCAAAGCAAACCAGGAACCAAAACACAAAACAAATACGTAAGCTTATGATAGCAGTACAGTAAATGGTGGTTTCGAAGCTCGTCGTGTGATGTTGATGGTGTGTCATGCAAAACTCTCTAAAGTACTACTACTACTACTACTACTCAATCGTAACACTACCACATAGTAATAGATGCGCAGATAGCAAAACAACCAACTAATAACGAAATATCTTCCTGTTTTTTTTCTCCTTTCCTATTTGTTTGCCGAAACCTTTCACGATAGTGAGCAAACGTTGAAAGGCAAGTGTAAAATAGTGTCGAGTAAAGGAAATAGAATAGAGTACCAAACATTCGGAAAATAAAATAAAGTGAAAGAAAATAACAAAACACACACTGCCTGTTCTTACCGGGTAACGATAAGCAAACGATTTAACAAAACTAAAATAGCTAAAACAGCGCCAACAGCATTTAGAAACGAATGAACATTTTTTCCAAATGCTCCAGCACATGCGAAAAGTACGTAAAACAGGCTGCTGGGGTTTTGCATTTCCATTTTTGTTTTAACGTTTTCCGATTTGGTTTACTTCTTAGTTTTCTTGGTTTGTTTTTGCAACTCCTGTTAAACAAGTGNCTTTGCCACACTTGTACATATAAAGCTAAAGTGTATGCAGCGGAATGTGGAAAACTAACAACCGGTTTTTCATTCGCTTATAATCGCTTCAAACTATGCAATTTGGGGGAAAAGCATAGGTGAGGATGTAGAAGAAAACAAAACGAACATGGCAACCTAAACACACCTTAAACCGTATGCATCAGGTTAGCAAGAGGATTGCATGAACGAATGAAAGGACGAGAAATGAAAGCAAACATAAGAAAATGGCTTTGCTGTTTGTATTAATTTTTGTTGTTGCATGAACACGGCATGAACACGGCACGTTTGTTGCATGAACACGGCAGATAGGGAATCGTTGTGTATATATGATTTGAGTTGTAAAGTTGTACAAGTTTTTACATACATATATATATATTTTTTAAAATGATTATCATCTACAAAATGGAAGTTTCTTCCTTTAGCGCTCTTTGTTTCGTTATAGTTTCGGGGTTGGAAAAGGCAAAGCATTAACATTAATAGGTTAAGACAGAACGGCAACAAACAAAACTTCAACACAAACTCTTCCCTCCACACACACAAATACAGAGAGAGAACATCGTTTCCTTTTTTAATGTGTCGGGCGCGGTTTGCATCTTTGTTTCCTGCTTTATATTATGTTCTATTTCTGCTTACCGTACGTCATTCTATACACATCCTGTATTGATAATGTAAGCAAGTGCTGTAACAATAGTATCCTTAATTGCGCAAACACCGGTAACTTGTTTTATGTTTTATATCTGTTCTTTTTTTACTGTTGCATCGGTTAATTAATCTTCATTCCTTTGCCGCTTTCCGCCATCCGTACACACACACCATCCAATTGTTATTTTTTTGTTTATAAAACCCCATTTGCCTTAACTGCAACAACACGACAACCCGATACCGAAAGAAGTACACAGAGAGACCGACAAGATTGACAAGCCAATCTGGATCTGGACTACAATTATTACGATCGATTAGCGTCACTACAGCTGTAATATTAATATTATTATTATTATTATGTTTATTATTATTGTCATTATTATTATTATTATTATTATTAATATTATTATTTGCTATAAAATGAACATTATTATAACTATTATTAATATTATTATTGCTATTCAATTATGCGATTTACACGTTGATGAGGTTTAGTTTTATTCTTGTGTTTTATAAAAATGGAAGGAAACGAACGAGGAAAACAAAGCAAATTGCAAGGTTGCAACTTTGTACGAAGCAACAAACCATGGGATAAATTATTACTAGCGAGAGGAAACGTTGTTGTTTTGGGTACGTTATCGGAAAAAAAAGTTTAAATAAATTCGAGAAAACATGCTAAAATGAAAATAAACAAACATGCAACAAACAAACAAAAAAACACACATAAAACATCCACACATTCACAAGGTATTGGAAAATTAATTGTAACTGGTCTGGAGCAATAATAATGGGGCGGGCAGGCAGAAACGTTCACCTCAGTTTTGAAGAAGAAACAAAAAGAAACGAAAAGAAACCGGGAAAGAATAACGAAACCCCCGAACGGTGGGGGAAGAATATATGATTTGTTATCAATTATTGAACAATAAACACAAAACATCTTAATGCTTTTATTTTTCTTTTTTCTTTATTTTCTTATCACATTTTTTTTATTGGCAATTTGCTTATGTGTTTTTTTTTTAATTTTTATCTTAATAATTTATTTGTTTTAATTCTTTTTTGTTTTTTGAAGTGTTGCCAGTTAAGAATTGTGCCATTGTTGGCCATGATGGTATGTTACAAATGCAAATAAGCAGCAAAACACACGAACAAATATGGAACACAGTACGAAGCTATTACACTATCGACAAATCACTGTAGATTTGTAATAAATATCAACAACACTACCCATAGTACATGAACAAAGTGCATTACAAACATTGGAAGCGCGTTGCTACTACTTGTACAGTACATTTAAACATTTGGCTCCACTCTTACTCAAGCAGCTAACCTCAAAATTTAATAGCAACAAACCGCGGTTTGCTACGTGTCGCAGCTGGCTCGCAAGCGTATTGTTACATTCGGAATGTGTTGCGCTTGTTCCCGGGCCAAACGGATGATGCGCCCCGAATGTACTCTCCGAGCGGGATATTTTGCAGTAGCTTCCGACGCACTATTATTGCCGTAAAGTGTAAAGCCCGATGTCGATAAGCTTCAAAGCAGAAGCAACAAGAAACTATATACACCCAGCCAGCAATGGCTGCACTGGCGTACCAAAGCAAACCAGGAACCAAAACACAAAACAAATACGTAAGCTTATGATAGCAGTACAGTAAATGGTGGTTTCGAAGCTCGTCGTGTGATGGCGATGGTGTGTCATGCAAAACTCTCTAAAGTACTACTACTACTACTACTACTCAATCGTAACACTACCACATAGTAATAGATGCGCAGATAGTAAAACAACCAACTAATAACGAAATATCTTCCTGTTTGTTTTTTCCTTTCCTGTTTGTTTGCCGAAACCTTTCACGATTGTGAGCAAACAATAGTGAAAGGCAAGTGTAAAATAGTGTCGAGTAAAGGAAATAGAATAGAGTACCAAACATTCGGAAAATAAAATACAGTGAAAGAAAATAACAAAACACACACTGCCTGTTCTTACCGGGTAACGATAAGCAAACGATTTAACAAAACTAAAGTAGCTAAAACAGCGCCAACAGCATTTAGAAACGAATGAACATTTTTTCCAAATGCTCCAGCACATGCGAAAAGTACGTAAAACAGGCTGCTGGGGTTTTGCATTTCCATTTTTGTTTTAACGTTTTCCGATTTGGTTTACTTCTTGGTTTTCTTGGTTTGTTTTTGCAACTCCTGTTAAACAAGTGTGACCCAAACGTAAGTTCCAACAGTAAATCAAACTGCCCCAAATCACTCGTTTGCCACAAAGTGGTAAACAAAAGAACGCATCGAGAATCAACAAACAGAAACGATGAAACAAAGAAAAACAAAACCAATGCCTCTCTGGAACACAGGATAATATGTACAATACGCCACTTTACTTCCACGGGTACGGTGTAAAATTAAAAGAAATGAAATACAAATACAGAACAACGTACAAAACAAACGTGTAGTGAAGAGGAAATGCGCAACATTCGAATGGAGGAGGAAAAATACTACCTGTGGCAACCGTGTTTGACTAACCTAACCTCAGTATAGCAGTTGTTAAATGTAAATCAGATCAAAAGCTAAGCAAAGCAAAACAAACTGTAAATGTATACTGTAACGCATCTTTCACATTACCTTTCTCTCTCTCTCTCTCGCTATCTCTCTCTCTCTCTCTCTGTCACTAACTCTCGCCCTTCTCTCAGACGATTTACAAGTTGAGATAATGTTAAAGTGGGCATTAGATAAAGCTGGAAAAGAGTTCAACAGTGGGCAGCCGAAATGATACAAAATGAATGATGAAAACATTTAACAAATCCCACAAAAAAATAAGAAGGGAAAGACAGAGCAAAACTCTACATGAATATATTTACTCTAGTTACCAATCAGTGTGTATAAAAAAACAAACAAACAAACAACAACAGTAACAAAACAAAGGTGTATAATCAATGTTTCTTCTTCGACATTTGTGTGAATGAGGAAAGTAAGCAAGGCGAGCAAAAGGAAAAACAAAGAAACAAACAAACAAAAAAAAAAAACGCGAACATATTTATATAATATACTTCCCCTGTTTTTCGCACGGGAACACATTCTTCAACTTCAGAATGAGAGCTACAAACGTTGTTACAGTCCTGTACCATCGAACCAGTTAATGCAGAAAGCTTGATGTTTCGTATGAACGTTTTTGAACAACTTTATTTGTAATTGTTTTAATCTTGTTTGCCCCCTTTTTTTTTGTTTTGAATGAAGGAAATCCCTATCACACAGAACGCCGCATCGCCGGAACGACAAAACGCAAAAAAAAAGTTAATCAAAACGATTTCTTGTATGTTTTGGGGAGGCAAATAAAAAGTTATGTCAAGGACCAACAAAATTATAAAAAATCTTTATTTATAGTTTTTAGTAGTTTTTCTTTTTGTAATATAATTTACAATTTTATCATTTAGAAACGATAATTTAACAAAACAATTTAAAATAATTTACATAACAAAGTTTTGCTTACTAATTCAATTGACATTAGAAAAGAAAAAAGAAAAAAAAATATGTAAAAAAAACTACAAAAAATGATAAAACGAATCAAAACCAAAAGAACAACAAAAAAGAAACAAAAAAGGCAAATGTAAGTACTTACTTCTATTTTTCGTACAGTTCTATTTTTTGTTTATTTATTTTTAACACGATTTATCCGCAACGGTTAGACTGCAAAACAAAAACAAAACAAAAAAAACGAACAAAAGACTCCAAAACGGTACGGTATCGGTTTATGAAAGTACTGTACCACCGGAAGCTGGTGTGCTTTTAAGCACTTCCGGAACCGGTGCCCACAAAACAAACAAAAGGAAATTAAATTTAAACCAAAAAAACCCCCATTTATTGACTGAGCAAAAAACCGAACGAATGAAAAAAAGAAGATAAATAAAAAAGAGAAAAAAAGAAACGAATCAAGTGCAATTCACCACGAACGAAAAAACTAGAGCAGCATTCGTGTGCGTTAGTGGAAAGGTTAGACAAATTCTTCAACCATACTTTCGTAGTAAAAATGTAACAAAGTAAAAAAAAAAAGTATAAAAAATTTTCTCCAACGATCGCTCCGTAGCTGTCGTGTTGCAGTAAGCCTGGCTGACTGACTGACTGACTGAAAAGTAAACAAAAACAAAAGAAAGAATTCAAAAAAAAAAAACAATACGAAATACGAACGCAAATTGACGCATCAAGCAAACAAAACATGAAATGTTAATAAATTAGGAAAGCGTGGAAGCAAATGCGACAGTAGCAAAAACAAAGAAAAAAGGCAGTCGAAGTGTGGTGTGTATTTTTGCGAAGTAATATATTTGTAGGACGCAAAGGACCTCGCCCGCACGCGTTTGGACGGTCTGGAACAAAATAGTTGAAATATAAATAACATATATATATACATATATAGCAAAAGATGTGCTACACATTTGGCTTTTGTGCTCCGTTTTCGTTTCGTTTCGTTTCGTTTCTTTTCACATGTAAATAATTGGACTGGATTGGACGCGCGGTGATAGTTTAATAATTGGACATCGATGTAGCAACTTATGGGCGCGAGTTTTTAAATAAGTGGATAAGTGGATGGAGTGCACTTTGCCTAGTATTTGGCCGGTAATTTTTGCAAAAAAAAAAACCCGATGGGCTAACCGTAACCAGAGTATACGAGAAAAATAAACAAACAAACAAACAAACAAACAAACAAACAAAACAACAACCAGTCAAGAGAAGCAGAGAAGAGCGTTCAACGTGATAGAAAGGTGCGATCATTGTGTGTAGGGAACTCTTTCCTTCAAGACAAAACTCCCAGAAACATGAACTTCGATCGATGCAGCAGCTGTTTTGCAAAGCTGTTGGTTTATTTAAATGGTTACCCTTATTGCTTCAAATTACATTTTCTTTACTTTGCGCTTTAACCACCAAACAAACGCCAGTAGCGAATGGGACAAACATTATAATATATTCTGCAAAAACAAAAACAAACACAAACAAAACATTGCTTGACGATGACAGCTGGAATGGGGCGGTTGATGTTAATATTAAACACAAAAAAAAGTATATTTAAACAAACGCAAAAAACACAAAATCGAACGATCGAACGAGATGATTGACCAGTTCGGTAAAATGTGACGATAGAGCGTAAAGAAAATACAAAATAAATAAAACAAATACAAATAAATAACGAAAACGGAAATACAACCAAACTTACGTGCGTGTTGCGTTGTGCTTGTAAACAACACACGCAACGCCGTGTAATCGATGAAGGTTGATTGGTGTTGGTGACGATGATGGTGCAGGAGAAAGTAATGCTGTGTAATTATACCTATACAAATAGATTACTATATACACCACACATTGATACATTTATTCTAAACCACATGTAGGGTGTGCAAAATGGTCATCGTTTTGTTTAGCAAAAGCAAACAAAACAAAAACACACACACACAAAACACCCTAGCAAGTAGCAGAAACTGTAAATTTTGCGCAAAAGAAAACAAACAAAAACAAATAAAACAGAAAGAGAAGAAAAAACGGCAACCACAAAACAAAACAAAATAACAAAAAAAAAAATCTCGCGTGCAGTGATCAGAAGGAAAAAAAGGGTAATGAAAAAGTGCAACTAAAACAGTGCGGCGTATAAAAAAAAAGGGGAAGATTATATTACCACAGGTGATAGAGCGTAGAACGAAACTGAATATTATTAAACTAGAGACAACGTGTAACTAGCTTTGCCCGGACAAATTGTATATATTAAAAAAAATCTATATATATACATTATATATATATATATATATACATTTCATTTGAAGACTCACCAAATACAAATAAATCGAAGTTGATATTGTCAAGCGTGGCGTTTCTACATTTCCGTCGATGTTACTGCCGAACGAATGTTTTTCATGTTTACTGGTGTATACTTGTTTTCTATAATATACTTAAATAGTTTCATAAACTTGTCTTGTTGAAATAATTTTGTAATTGAATTGAATTCACAGCTAATTTGCAATATTTCACTCATGAACTCTGCTACGAATGAAATATTTCAGATGGCTAGGGCGAAAAACCCTGCACCAGTTAAGTGTACCTGTGACAGCTATATTTCTTTCGCACACTTTCGGATAGGGTAATACCACCATATTTGATCATCCGATCGTAGATTCTTCTCATCGCGAATGAAAACACATACAGCCAAAAACCTCACCTTAGTATCTGTTTCGTCCATTTGTTGAAACGAAATAATGAAACGTTTCGGATGCATCCTGCAGTAAAGAACACAACGCAAGCGGAATCATTTTAATGCACTTTTAAAATGTTCCAAATGGCATATACCGCTCGTGGTTAAGCATTTTTATTCTAAGACATGAAAAAGACTGTGTTCAGAGTATGATGAGTTTAATCAACCGTTCCTACTACTACATCGATGTTACGATGTTGCGAATGGTTCGTCACTACCACAAAAGCCACACACAGCCAAAGACAGCTGTGTACGTTCGTTACATGTTCCTGAGTGTTGCTTCCTTTTCTTCTGCTGTCTGTCTGTCTGCACTTTACTGACGGTAGAATGTTCCTTAATGTTTCTACATTTCTGCCCAATCGTACACTATTCGGTAGCTATTGTGGTTGTTTGCTGTTTAATGGAATTGTTCTGCTTCTTACAGTAATTTGCAAACACACCGCCGGCGACTCATCAATTATATGTGTCTGCTATTTGTTCCGTTTGCGCTCACAGTACAACACAGCAACGGAATCGTTCTTTTAATTTAGCTACATTCTTTGCTTAAGCACGAACGAACGAAAATAAATAACCATGCAGCCACATATATGCTGAACTTTAACCAATCAACACGTTGCCGCTATACTAACCTTAGCTTTAAAGTTTGATTTCTTCAAAACTAATTACGAAAGAATACTTGGTTTTTTTTATTCCTTTCCAAACCGAGGACAAGCTACCAGCTTCTTGCTAACTCGCCTCGCCTAGCTATTCCCTAAGGTTCAGTACAGTCGTGGGAGGGCTTGGTTTGGTTAAATGTAAAAGATGCTTAGCTTTTAGGTGCAAAAACAAAACAAAAAGCAAAATGCAAAATAACAATCATCAATTTGGTGATAAGCGTTTTTAAGAAAACAAATCCGAAAAAGGGGTGAAAAAAAAAACACCGGAGGACATAAGAGAGAAGGCAAACAGCAAACAAAAGAAAAGAAAACGAACAGAAGAAAAAAAAACATGCACATGCATTATTTACAAGTATAATTAAGCAGTGTTTTTGCACTTTATTTGGAAAACCGCCTTAAGGAACTGATAACTAAACTACCGTAATGCTTGTCGGGCGGATGGTGGTGTTGGTGTATAGGATGTTTTTGTTTGTATGAGACAGATGCAAAATAACAACGAAAATGAAAAACACAAACACACACACACACATACATAACATTACGGCGCGTTACTATATATAAGGTACAGGGATAGAGATTTTACGCATATTCGTCCGTTCCGGAGTGCCATTTGAGGTGTCCCCTCCCCCCGGTGGTACATACATGTATTTTGGCGTGTTTGGTTTCGTGTTATTTTACTCTAAACAGATAAAAAGCACAAGCAACGGAAAGGTGATAACAATTGGAAAGGGAATTCTAAAAAAAAAACAAAACGACAAACAAGCAAAAACATACGGGAAAAAAAGGGTTAGCTTATTTTTCTGTTCGTTTTGCTTAACTGACCACACTTCGATAAGCGTTGGTACAGTAACAATCTGCAACTATTTACAACCGGTGCAGTCCCAATGTGTTTGCACAGTGCTTTTGTGTTGTCGGCTTTCCGCATTTACCGGAGAGTGTGGGAAATCAATGGACATTTTTCCTTCCACAAATGGGCTTTCTTGTTTGCAGGTGTTACGTTCCAAACTGGCTGGGGAAATGATTCTTAATTTATACTAAGCAATGAAACAAGTCTTTCATTCGAGGTATTTTTGTTTTGCAGCAGTACTGATTCTGATTCTGGGTACCCAACAGGGTGCTGGCGCTGGTGCACGTGCCAAGATCGTGATGTTTTCTTTAGCTTCTTCGTTTGTTCTTTAGATTCACGGTGTGTTTATGTGTGTGTGTATGTCTACAATGCTTTTGATGAACGTTCGAGCATATGAGAACCTACAGCAATTGGCAGGATTTGGCAAATATGACACACACACACACACACACCGTGCTTGAAACTTGCCTCATGGAAGCGATCAACAATACAGAAGCTTTAACCACGCAACACAAAAGCCTACAGACGCAGCGCGCAAATACAACGACAAATGATGTACATGATTGAAAGGGAGAAGGAAAGCAGAAGATTTACATGCTAAACATTCTAAACTCATAATGCGTCCTCCACTTCCACGAATGGCTTTTCCCTGCTCGGATCGGACACAATCAACGGGGACAGCTACTGCTCAAAAACAGCTAAATGCAATCAAATAAACAGCCACACCGTGGCCATGTTTGTGTTTTTGTTTTAATTTTAGTTAGTAAAAACGTTCACGCACAACGGACTGCACCGCGTGCGTACCGTGCGTGCAGTGCATTAGCTTGGTCTGGCCATTCAGTTCCGCTGTTTGCGCTCTGCTGCTTATTTATAAAGATTCACGACTACTAGTAGTTAGCGATGCTTACAACTCTAAAGATTTAACGGTTTCTTCAAATTTGGGAAATCATCCAGTCTATTCTGTTCACGGTTTTCATATCCTAGTGTTTCCTATCCTTCCTACGCATACATTCGTACCCACATTGCTCTGGTCGCCGTGTTTCTGTGTGGCTCTCACCACAAATAACACATAAACTAACCAAACCCACCCACCCACCGACCCGCTCACTAACGCACTTATTCATCGCCGCACATGCACAACCTTCCCTAACCTAAAGCGCTACAACACTGCTAGTCTTTTCGTCTTTCGTCTCAAAAAAAATAAAAATGGCCACCGTTCGAGCGGGGATTGTTGTACAAACTAACGCATGTGTGTATGTGTTTTGTGTGAGATGTGCTCAAACTTTGTATAATGTATAAGTAATGTTGTTGGTATAATTATCTAGTCCATACCGATCGCTTCACTAGTGAAGTGTGTTACACGGGCTTTCTTGTTTTTTTTTTTACAATCAACGCGCGCAACCCGGACGCATTTGCCCCCCCTCTTTTGTTTGTCCCCCAAACCAATTTCCTTTGTCTCGTAATCTATTACCTGATACTACCCGCTTACATAACTACACGATTTCTCTTCTTTAGCAAAACATTTTGACAATGATCAACAGTCTTTAACGATTCCTTCAACTCCTACCTTCAGCGCATATGTCTGTGTGTGTGTGTGTGTATCACCCATTGGCCAACGCACTCAAACCTCTCTTTGCAACGTTACATTCTTTAGTTTTTGGAGGGAGAGAGGGGGGGGGGGGGTATAATTTTATACTTTCTTTTCGTGTGTGTTTTCATTTTTTGTATGTATCGGTCCCGCCCAATTCCTATCACATCGAACACTCTGCGCTACTGTTGGGTCGGGGTAGGGTCGGAATATCAACGCGACTCATGGTTTCTACAGAACAAGAAAAACAAAAAACCAGTGAAAGAACTCACAGTCAAATGACGCTCGGTACGTAAAGTACGGTACATAATACATATAATATAATAATTTATAAATTAAACTTCCCTAAATCTTGGGGACAGGGACATTCTGAATGTGGGAGATGGCGAGGGATGGGGGGAGGGACCACTTTCTAAACCTGAGACAGTCTTGAGTTTTTGCCGATCGGATTTACCACGAGTGTACCGCAGTGTGCAAATCTAAATAATGTTCGTACGTCCTAGCTGAGTTCGAATTTAACACACACTCTCTCTATTTCTCTTTCTCTCCTTCCTTCACGTGAGGTTATCGGTTGTTTACACTTAGTTCCGCTTAAAGGTGTTGCACAGAGTTGCACGAAAACAAAAAAAAAAACAAAAACAAAATAAAAACGAATAATATAAATATTACTACCACTATCAGCACTATCGGGTGCGTGTATGTCCGGGCAGAAAGCCGTCAACGAAGGTGGCCTGCTACTCGAATCATCCCTAAACTCTACGATGACTTATTCGCGTACTGGATAACGGAGCTCATCCGTATAACGGAGGTGGCCACCGTCGTCTGAGGTTGGGTTGGTGTTGGCGATGGTTGCCGCCGCTGCTGTTCCCGGTGGCTCGGGGACACATTCTGCAACACTTCCAGCTTCACCGTACGATCCTCCTCTTCCGGTCGCGGCTGGTGTGCATAGTGTTGCTGATGCAGCGCATGGTGGTTCTCCGATGCGTGCCGCTGCGGTAGAATATGAGGGTGATGGTAATGCTGTTGATGGCCGGTATGAGCATCCAGGGATATGGTGTGTTGTTGTTGCTGCTGCTGCTGTAGATCGATCGTTTGTTGTACGACACTGAAGTGCTGTGACGGTGCAGCATCAACCGAAGCCATCTTCGGACCGGACGCTTGTTGCTGGCTGTCCTTGAAGTACAGTTTCCGCTTGCGCGGTGGCAACGTGTTGTTGTCCCTGTCGGCCATTAATACTGAATCGGATTCGGGTGAGGATGAGCGGTCGGGCGACTCCGGGGAGGAGCGCGGTGGCGTGAGTAGATTTTCCGTGCCAGCAATGGCCGCTTCCACCTGGCGCACGATATCACTGGATGAACTGTAACAACAACAACAAAAAATGGTGAATTAATAAAAGTCAGAACCATTTCCATCCAACGATTCAGCTGGTGAGCTGCTTGCATCACTTACCGATATTCTGTGATTTGCGATGCTGGTGCAAAGTATCCATGGTGCTTCATGATGGCCAACGGTTCGTACATGTATTGGCCCGAGCCGGCCGTAACGTTCGTACCGATCGGTTCGTGCAGCGCAGATGAAGCACCCACGGTCGGCGGGATCGACATGACCGATGACGACGAGGAGGAAGAGGACGATGAACCAGAGGACGGTGGGGGTGTGACTCGGGTGATAGAAAGTGCAGCCGGTTGCACTGGTGAGATCGAACGCTGCGGCTTTATATCGGGACAGAATTTCACTTCCGTGCAACCATTCTCTACTGCGGCGGCAATCGAAGCGACCGCGAGCAGTGCTGGTGCAACACCACCGGTCGGCATGCTACCATAGGCGCGTTGCAATGACTGATCGAACGATTGGCCCATTGCGTCGTACGGAGGAACTTGCTTACGATCGATGTCGTCCTCTTCCGCATCGTCTTCCTCGTCGTCTTCCTCATCAACGCTAGCCAGCTGCGCATCGTCATTCATTCCCACGGACGATGCAATCGACGGTGGAGAAGGTGACGATGATTTCAGGATCGTAAACCGACCCACGCCCGAACCGTGTCCCGACGGTTCATCACTAGACGGCGTGTGTTCCGTGCCCTCGGTATGGCTCACGCTGGAGGAGTACTCAAACGAGCTGTTGCTGTTGCTATTGCTATTGCCACCGGTACCCTCCACAGCCGAGGATGGTGCTGACCGTTCAGTTCCGGCAACCGTGCCGTCCTCCAGCTTGCATCCACCTTCCGGCGCTTCTTCATCGTCCGGCAGTTCGTTGGCGTGACCTTTGATGTGAGCCTCCATTTCCTTCTTGCTCTTAAATGTTTCGTCACAAATCGTGCACTTGTAGCACTTGGCGCCGTAATGTTGTACGCGATGCAGCTTCAGTACGTGATTGTAGCCAAAGTCCCGGAAACAGATATCACAATGGTACGGCTTTTCGCCCGTATGCGTCCGGGAGTGTACCTTCAGCTGTTTGCTGCATGTAAATCCCTTACCACAACCCTCCACTGGGCATTTGTATGGTTTCTCACCTGGATAGAGAAGAAAAGATAAACGATTACAAACCGGTTAGAATGAAGAACAGTTTGAACGGCGTTAAATCAATTTTTGTCAGTACGCAGCCAAACGGAAAGTGTGAGGTACCAAGCGTCTCCATGCACATCGTTAACAACTGGGCGCCTCCATCGAAATATTTAATTATTTTATATTAATTTCATTACTAATTTCATATTTAAATTGGACTTTTGATTTAAAAAGAAAACCAGTGTTCAGCTTACCGGTGTGCGTTCGCATGTGAATGACAAGCTGGCCAGACTGAATGAACGTTTTCCCGCACACGTTGCATTTGTGGGGCCGTTCGCCGGTATGGATGCGCATGTGCCGGTGCAGCTTTCCACTGTGCTCGAACGCTCGGCCACAAATCTCACACTTGTACGGCCGCTCCTTGGTGTGAATCCGCCGGTGCACCTGCAGATTTTCCTTCACGCTAAACATCTTATGGCAAAATTCGCACTCGAACGGTCGCTCCCCGGTGTGGGTACGATAGTGCCGCACTAACCGTGCCGGCACGGCAAACGTTTTCTTGCACACATCACACTGGTACGGGTCGGGTTGCTGGGTGGCGAGCGTACCGGTACCGGCGGTCCCGGCACCGTTCGCTGTTATCGCTGTTTCCGCAAGCTTCGCACCGGTCACCTTTTCGCCCGCCGCCTGTTGCTGTTTGGCATGAGATTTCATATGGCTGGTGTGGGCACTTTTGCTGCCGAAGCTAATGTTGCACTGGTCACAGCGGAACTTGGTGCTGACGGTGGGACCGCTCATCTGCACCGCGTACGAAGCCTGTTCCGGCGACGAGGTGGTTCTTCTTTCGTCCAGCGGAGATCCTGGTGCCCCGTAACTACCTGGCAGCATCGAGGCACCGACAACGTTCACCGATTGGCCCTGTACCGGTGGATTCAGCATAATTGTCAGCTGACCGGTACTGTTAGTGCCATTAGTGGCACTGCTGCTGCTACTACTGCTGGTGCTGCTGCTGTTACAACTCTGCGGTCCGTTGCTGATCGTAAGCCCATTTGTGAGGCTGATCGTGTGATGTTGTTGCGGTTGCTGGTAACCATTCAAGGCACCGTTGCGTGACGATTGTCCCGGCATCGCATACTGTTCAGCACCGTTCGCATCGTTGTAGTTTAGCTGCAGTATTGTACCATCTGGACCATGTTGTTGCTGTTGTTGCTGCTGCTGCTGTTGCTGTTGCTGTTGCGTCATAAGCAGGGGCAGACCAGAATAATACACCATTTTGCATAGATCTGCACGGAAGGAAGAAACAAGAGAGAACAAAAAATCGATTATACATTTGCTGTTATAGCCATGCTGTTATAGTCTTAAGGGCAAAATTACATTTACTAGAAGTTTTTCTTAAAGGTAGTTTAATTTTAAAGCATTTTAACAAGAAATTTTTATGACGGTGCATTGGATCTTCCTTTCAGGAATAAAATAAAAATTAACACATTCCAGTTTAGCTTGGACGAAAGAAGCAAAAATTGACACCAAATTTACCACTCAAAACACGTAAACCACGTATTAACAGTCGCAAGATTAAATTCTCATTATGCCATCATCACAATTCAGCTTTTTTATGATCTTATCATTGCAAGAAGCAAATAGAAAAGGCTTATTGTACTAGCTCTTGCTCTAATGATTGTTTTATTTAAAGCATTTATTTTTTAAGTCCATCGCCCCTAGATAGCACTTGTCACCTTTAATCAATTATTTGCAAATCGAGCATTCTTTGAAAGACAGGGTAAAAAAAAACAAACAAATCTTACTCAAAAAAACGGGTAGCCTCTGTAGGATGGGAGAACCAGAATCTTTTTGCCCGAATGTTTTTTTTTCCCAATTCTTATCTACGCAACAGCACTAATCACCGAACATAAGCCAACTCGCAACCGTCGTAAATAATTCCCGTACGACACAATAACAACACACACCGCGCAAGATGACGATCGTGCGTGCGTACGTACGACGATCCTGCTCGCTCGATTCGAGCACAACACGCAGACGGCCGAGTGTGGGCATGGTTTCGGTACAGGAACTCATCTTAACGCACGCCAAAGGTCGTTACGCTCGGGCGCAACTCCTCACCCCAGCCATCATATCTTGCGCAGCCCAAACCTGACGGGCAGTGATTAGCGCTGTGCGTCCTGAACAGAACAAACCCTCGTCTTTTCCTCGCCCGAACAGATCGTTCGTCTTGCATCGTTAGCGGCACGTGGATGCGAAACAGACAGCTAGTAGAATTAATATTGATACATATGTTGCTGTTTTTTTTTTTTTTTTTGGCGGACACACAGAATTATTCGCGGGGCCTGGTGCGATGGGGATGATGATATGCCCTATGACAATGTTTTGAATTTTGTGCCAATTGGTTGCAGAATCACATTACGTATACGTACGAGTACCGCACTATCTTCGGAACCGCAACAAATGGTGACTGCATTATCAAGTTCCTGCCAGCCAGTACTTGCCAGTCTGTGTTTCGCGCCTTACATTCTGCTCTTTGCTTCTTTTTTTTCTTTTGTATTCTATCAACACTTTGTGGTAACGGTTCAGGCAGCAGCAAGGGCGTTCCGCATCCTCCCAAACTGATAGTTTGTTGTTTCACTTTTTCACTTGCTGTGCTGACCTCCGTTTTTTTTTAAATTGTGTTTTAATAATGTTCTAATCTATGTCTCGTAGTCTGGTGATGTCAGCTTGGGGAGACAAGTTTCATCAATTCGAAATAGATTAATTATGCGGCAATGTCTATTTAATCGTTTCGGTTAATCTATTTCCTCACTTGCCCATTTTTCTTTTCATTACCCTTGTGAATGTTATGACCAAAGTTTTAGCTAATTTTGCCGTATAAAACCTTTTTGCAGCTGTGTTCAGTTGCAAAGCTAATAGTTTACATTAAATTTATTTTTTTATGCAAATGACGTCACGGCTGAACACATCCAAAAATCGTCTCACCTGTTCTTGATGACAATGACTTGACTTAACTTGCTGAAATACATTGACAATGACACTTCTCGTGTTCCTACAGGAAACTAAAAGTTTCAAGTTTCAACATCCAATTCCAAACACTTTAAAATGCATTCCCAAATAATTGGCTCCCGTTTTTTTTTTCCTGTAGCTTAAACATCTAACCTTCCAGATACGATCTAAAGACACTTGGCATTGTGACAGCTCACTTAGCAATGAAGGGTAAGCTAAGTGAATGGACATCTAAATCGCCAGCATACGAGATTCAATCATGCGTTATGACTCTGTCTCATTGAACACTACTTTTGTTGGTGCTACTATTTTTTCTCTTTCTCTTTCTCTCTCTCTCTCTCTCTCTCTCTCTCTCTCTCTCTCTCTCTCTCTCGCTCTCTGTTCCTGTCAAGCAGTCAAAAGCACACATACGCCACTCTGAACATTTCTGGGGTTTTGATTAAAATTGTGTTCGAAACGTGGTTGAGATTATCCTTGACACGCCGTGAAATCTAATACGATTGCAAGATAAAATCAATGTTTCCCCTTTTGGTACGGGGCTCTGCATGGACGTAGCCTCTTGCCATTACACCCATGTAATATGACACTGCCATTGTGGACCATAGCCGTAACAAGGCTGGACCAGTTTTTGCTAGGTCAGTAGTGGTATGTTGCTGCTGTTCAATTTACATTTCACCCCGCATCTTAGCTAATGCTTTGTTTATCGTAACTGCGCGTGTAAACTAATCAACGGCTGTGCCATAACATTAAAATATGGCAACGTTAACATGTTAACCAAAGTTGTTTTTTTTTTCTTTGTTTTTGGTTAGCTGCAGCTTAGCGTCACAAGTCGTCGGTAACTTCACACTTATGAGCAACTACAATTTTTATTTTTTAACAAGGCAACATTCGAAAATAAATTTCGAAAGCTAAAACAAATAGAGAGCAAACGTATAACAGCAAAAGCTTGCTTTCATTACTCGTTTTATGTTGTAAATTTGGAAAATAAAATTGTAATTTAAAAAATTATTTTAATTTTTAAAATTAGAAGAATTTAATATTTAATATTCAGAGTCGCCCTGGTGGTTTATTTGGCAACGGCGCTAGGTCCCAACACGACCGGACCCGGTTCAAATCCTATTCGGACCGTCCCCCCGTAGCATGGTCTGACTAGCCGGCTGCGTGGTAAAAATTAGTCTTATACAGCCTGGCCCGTTCGAACATAATTCTGTTTTAAATATATTTGATATTCATCCTATTATCAAAAAAACACTCAGGTAATGCTTCTCGAAATAAAAAAAGGAAAATATGAAAGTAGAACGAATTACCAAAAACAAATTGAAACTAAAACCTCCTATTCTAACGTATGACACGTATGAAAAGCAAATAGTTTCAGTTGCTCGGTTGCAATGTGTCGACAAAACAGTGTGATGTTTTAACACTCTTCCCATGCCTGCATTGTTACCTTCTGCTGGAACTTCCTTTATTTCGGTTCCAGATTTCGAAAGGATACTCTTGATCCAGTCCTGTTGCGCCCAGAGATCAACATTGTCTGCTAAGCTGGCCGCGGCTGCAGCTGCTGCAGCGACCACTTTCGTCGTTGTTGCCGCTTCTACACCTTTCTTCATGCTGTCTATTTAGAATTTTGATCGTACATTCAGGTACGTATACGCTTAGGCCCTATGCACACACTAGAGGCAACTTTCGTATGAACC
The DNA here is from genome assembly GCA_018908115.1 of Anopheles rivulorum. Classification (NCBI taxonomy): domain Eukaryota; kingdom Metazoa; phylum Arthropoda; class Insecta; order Diptera; family Culicidae; genus Anopheles; species Anopheles rivulorum. The sequence continues at coordinate 30,186,447 of CM032177.1, read as the reverse complement.
TTCCGGTAAATAGAATGCTTTTTTGCAACGCTTTTCACTAACTATAGCATTTGCCAAAAATGCGATACACAAAAGGTAGGACACTTGGTACACTTTGTGGGACTTTCTTCAGCAACTAATCTTCACGATTGGTGCGCGCTGGCCATTTGCTTCATTAAAACACACTATCTATTCAATCTACCGAACACAATTTACCACTAAAATGGACATGTAACGCCACTATTACAGATTATAGGAACTTATTCTTCACTGTAACATCGGGGGTTGAAACCTTTTTTGCATGCTTTCTTGAATTTCACTAAACAGGCATGATTCACTAATGGTCGATTTCTTCAACTACTTTACCTCTGCTTTTCCTTCAATTCATCTTGTTTCACTACCAACCATTGTTGTATTTTTTAATACATAAAACTGCTTGCTTTAATATTTTTTATTCCCCCGCAAGAAAACACATATATATATATATATCGATAACTGCGGGTCTTTTTGTGCAAATTTTACACAAAACTGCACTGGGCACTGGGATGTTCGTTTCTTCCAGGCGATTGAAGTCCTTTTCAACGGTACAAACTACATTGCTGCCACCGAGCGCGTTTTTGCATTACCGAACCGAAGTGTGTGGCCGCGAAGTATTCTTATTTGAATGAAAGCGAGCAGCAAGAAAACATTTCCACGAGGGCACCCTCGCCGACAACAGTGGTGCGCGCTGGTGTTTGCTGCGTGGTGGATCGTTTTTCGGCTGCGCTCGAATTTGGAACCGAACTGTTTTGTCTTCGGTGCTTAACCCCATTGCAAACGAATAGAGACGCAACCTCTTTGTGCATGTGCTATCTCGTTTCGTTTCACTTGCTTTACCACCGTGTTACCCCCCCCCCCCCCCCACCCTCCCCCCACCTTTCAGGGGAGTTTTCGGTGCGACCAAAAAATCACGAACCGAACCGCATTTCGGAAAACATCGCACGACCGGTCGTGTTGTGTTCGTGCATTTTGTCTTCGGCTGTTTGCCGTCGGGTTTTTTCGACTGTTTTCGTTTACGTTCGGTTTCGGCCTTTTCCCCTACGCGGTGGCTTGCTACACTTGCCCTGCATATATGCATTTTATTGGAACGAATTTATAAGAAATCGAAAAACTACAAGAACTCGACCACAGTAATAATCAAAATAAACTTAAATGAAGTCTTTTTGACTAAATTATAATTGAACGTTGCTACCGAGCCTTTCCATCGTACATTGGATCAATTGACCAATCTTAATAAACGTAACATTTTTATTGATGTTTGCATAAATAATCGAAAGACAGTAATAATACTAACATTCTTTATTAACATTCATTATTTATTTCGATCTTCGTAGCGAAAATAAGAGCATTTTATTATTATTTACAATAACTTAATTTTTTATTGTTTGTAACATTTAAATACACAAAATTTTGATATATGAAAAAATTGTAATATTTCTTAAACATGAAAAAAATAACGAATTCAATGTTTTAAATGTTAGTAGTTTAAAAAAAGACTAATTGAACCGTAGCCACTTGTATAACAATATTCTTCATAATTCCGTATATACACCCACTTTCGCATATGAATGAAGACACTACAAACGAACCTTTGACCCGCGATAGCCCAAAAGTGCTCAATGTTAAGTCGATTGAGCTGCCATTCAAAATACGTTTAAAAGTGCGCATTTGTGGCTAAAAACAGCTTTCCTCCTGTTGTGTGTGCGCGCGCGTGGCATGTGGAATAATTAGCAGCACTGCGCCAACAACAGTCTCTGTACGATCGCCGACGACAAGGAGTGGCTCCAAACATGGAATCCCACCAGATCACCCCTGGATAACCTTCCCCCTAGCATCACTCCGGCGAGGATCAGAGTCTTATCGGAAAAGAAAATGGAAGGTCGATTAGTTCGAAATGCGCACGCGCACCCCGCTCGGGGAACACTTTAATGTGCGTGATTGACGGTCCGAACAAATTAGGACATTACACGCGCGTTAGGCCAGCACCTAATTAAACATTGTACGCAAATTTTTATAAGCACTTATGTGAGTGGGGCGCACAGAACATGAACGCCGCCGTATTTTTTTTTTTTTTGCAATTTTCACACCATATTCCGTGTTCAAATCACATCTCGCACTATCTGCTGTCTGCTGCCAAAAACATCAAGACAGTTGAAACAGCAGTAGTCCACAATCATGCGATTGGGTGCGTTCTTTATATATATATATATATATATAATCCCAACAGATTACTTGTGATTAGAATGGTTTAGGTGGCGGTAAAGATGAAAAGAATATTTCATTGCTTTCCAACGAAATCGCAGAAGTACAAGTACCACCGGCGAAGAGGACATCCTGCAATCTGGACGCAACGAAATTGCGTCAACACTTCCACGAACTTCCATCAACGCGTAAAGCTCGTCCGAGTACGATCAAGCTACCGAATGATCGTAAAATGGTATTTATAACTTTGAAGTACGTTTGCTATTGCTGTACAGTTGGGAAGTCCATTTTGTGGACTTGCAGCAACACTCAAATTTCTTCTCCAAGCCAAACAGGTTGTACTGAATGACGAAGAATAAAATAACGCCAAACAAATGGTCGACCAAATTTATTAGAGCCAACAATTCGGGTTTCCTCTTCTTCTTCTTCTTCTTCTTCTTCTTCTTCTTCTTCTTCTTCTTCTTCTTCTTCTTCTTCTTCTTCTGCCATCTAAAACCACCTTTCAATTTGTGTTTGTGCGAAAAACTCTCCGCCTTCTTTTTTGGGGACTATGCAGCAAACCAAAGTTTAAGCCCTCTCACCGATCACCATTTCACCAAGAAAACAAAAAAAAACACCTTTGACAGGAAGGTGATCCTCCCGTTGTCGTTGTGCAAATGATTTGGTAGTGCCCAACCGAACCCATATCAACCCAGCATACCTTCTCTTTTCCGAGCGCTAGGAAATGGGTACAGAAGAACAAAAAAAAAAACAAACTAGCCCTCGCCCAACAGCCTAACAGCAGCAGCAGGATATACGGAATGGGGTTTCTCAGCCGGGACAGCAACCGGTTCCTCCGCTCGTTTCGGGCGAGGCCAATCCGAATAAAGCCGGGGCCACCCCGTTACGGTTTCGCGTGCCGTGGGAAGGGAGAAGTTGACCAACCCCAGGTACAGGCTTCCCACCACCCCACTACTACTACTGCTGGTGGGGGGGGTGGCGTGAGGTCCAATCTCCAGAATGGCAAAAACGGATCAAAGGCGGAAGAAGAGAGGCCCCAAACCTAACCAAACCTACCCGATTGGGGGGGTTTTTCCCATATTTTTCTACTACACCTTTTTGGTGGGACCTCTCGCTTGGTGGGACACACACACCATCAATTAAAAAAAATGGAAGAATCTGCGAAGTGTGTCGCTATTAATTGCGAGCAAATGATAACAAGGTTGCAGCGATTGCAAGGCTGTGCGAACAAAAACAACACCCAACCGGCGTTGGTCAGGGACATGGTCCGAGGGAGGGCAAACTACGTCGAAAACAAAAGACTCCCCTCCCCGGTCAGATCACCTGCTATCGTCAAACTTGCCACCTTTTCGCCACCAGGGCACCTGGCCAAACGATATCACAGAACGCAACAGTGTTGGACGTACTTTAGCATCTACGTTGCGGACTTGGTTACTTAACCAACTCAACTAATCCCGAGCGCTTATCTCGCAGTACTGACGTGGGAAAGTTACTGAAATAACCGTGCACCCAACATCGGACATCAATTCCTGCGATATTGGATCTCCCCTCTTATGTCTTAAGAATGGAAACGCTATCATGATCGTTATCCAATATCTGCAGAGATTGGACACCCAATCGATGGCTATATTATCTTTTTGGATTGTTTACAACATCTCCACTATATCTGGTAACGAATCTGCCACAAATGGTTGTAAAAATTGCTGTAAAAATCTGCTTAAAAAGCACCCATCCGTCACCGACTCACGACCGCAAGAGAACACACACTGACAATCTCTAAGCAGTGTTTTGTGCCTTTTTGTTCTGGAATGTTCCCCAAGTTTCTTTTCGCCAATTAGCATTATCTTGCGTTCGCAACTTTCGTACCAGAGCTCGAAACCGTTCGTCGTCGTGCGCCACATTCGGTAAGGACGACCGACCCACGTTATCACATTTTAATGCGAGCGAAACGAAAAACTACGATCCCGACACAACCGACATTGGTCGCCCCTTCTCTCTCTCTCTATGTCTCTCTGTGTCTCCGCGTGTCCATTTTGGGTTTCTTTCCATTCTTTACAGGTTTATGCTATGTTTTTTGTTTAATTTTCGTTAGTATTTCACCAACCAAAAAAAAAAACATTAACATTAACAAAGTGAAGTGAAATCTAAAATTTGCCCTGTGAAACACCTTCCATTTCAACCAGAAAAAGAACGGTTCGGTACCATTTTGCAAACGTTTGGCAAATAAATAACAAACACACTGAAAAAGTAAGACTACAAAGAAAAGCTGATCGTCAAACCGATTTCGGAAGACTGTTTTTGCTCCGTTCCGTACCGATTGGATGTTGTTTGAAAAGTTGGAATTGTTGCACACTCAACAACAACCAAAAACTGGATGCCAAATTGTTGCAGAAAAGCAAAAGCACTAGGCACAATGATAGTTCGGGAAAAGGAGAATTGAACACAAAAGGACGCATATATGAGGAGTGAACGAATGTGCAACCTTCAGAAGATTATAGCGAAGATTCCGGACCGTACATAAAGGCTCCCTTCTCTATCCGTCGTTAGATTGCGTTTTTTTTCTCTCCCCGTTTTGTTGTTTTATTCTTGGTTCTGTGTAAACCGAAAAATTGCAACTCAAAAACAACTTCTTTCGTGGCATGCATGGGCCGACGGGGGGAGGAGGAGGGGGAGGAGGAGGAGGAGGAGGCGGCAGCGGTGGCGGCGGCGACGGTGAATCGATGGCCACCGAGAGACAGCGTTGGCAAATGTGACCGGAATGAGGGGACCATACGATGGGTGGAGGTGCAGAAGGGAGGAGGGAAGGAGGGGGAAGGGGAGGGGGAGGGAAGGAAAACAATGTGAAAAGATGCGAAAAAGAAGGTCTTGGGAGGGACATTTGGAAAGAACAATATTCACGCGCCACCAAATGCTGCCGAAATGTTGTGCCGTACCTTCGCGTGCTTGCTGGAACCGCAGCACAAGCCGCGTGCGCGAGACGCACCACAGGACGGAGGGGGGGGGGGGGGGGGGGGGGGGGGGGGGGGGGGGGGGAGCGGGGTGGCTGCACGGCAGGCGGAACGGGGCAAAGAAGACTCAAAGCGTACAGCAGCAGCGAACGTTGTGCCGTACCTCCACGTGCGAATGAAATTTTCGTAGCCCGAACCCCGACCGACCCGACCGACCCGACCGATCCGACCGAGGGGTGAGTGCACTGGTGACTGGCTAGTGGTGTGTGCGGATGCGAGAGTGGGACAGGAGGGTGGGAAGGGGGACGCGCATTGAAGTGTGAGCGAACGAGCGAGTCAGCAACCCGGCCACAGCCGCTGTGCTTCGAGAGATGACGCGCTCCACAACCAAACCTTCCCTCACCCCAACCCCTCTCTCAAACCCCTTCTCCTTCTCTTCCCCTTTGCAGCCGCTTTCCGGGAGGCGCTTAGAGGCGAATACAACAATACAAAACAAAAAAAAAAACAACTTCGAGCGATATAGGCGTATAGCAGCAGCCAGGCGGCGGCAGCGACGGCGACGGATTCATTCGAAAATACCTCGACCTCGTCAAGTTAACTCGCGGTGTGGATGTCTTTTTACACGGCCTACTACACCGATATGTTCATGTGTGTGTGTGTGTATGTGGAGTGGGGACTTTTTTTTCCTGCTTCTTATGTTGTTCCACTGTTTGTTCGGCTTCCTCCCTGCCTTGTAGGAGGAAGGCAAGATGATACCAGCCGGGGTTTTTTGAATGTTCGCGTCCCCGGTGGGTTTGCGCCCCCCCCCCTCGCCCGATGCTGACGCGGGACAATTTTCTTCGCCGTTCGATCGGTTGCCAGTGCCACCCCTCCCGACCAACCCTTCTTTATTAGCCTAATGGCGCTCACCCAAAAAAAAAAAGAAAACCTGGTGAGCCTTTATTTAAAAGTTCATGGATTTTCTTCTAGCTTGCGTTTTTTTTGCTTTGCTTTTGGTTGCGTTAGGCTTTTGGACCTAACCTTGTTTTTGATTTTTCCCGCCGAAGTGTGTCGAGTTTTGGGTTTTTTTTGTTTGTTGTAGGAAGGAAAAAAGGTTATCTCGAATGACACTCGAATGAGTTAATGGTTCACATATTTTGAAATGTTTCTGTTCACACACAACGGGTGGTGTTACTGTTTATAATTTTTATTTTTTTTATTTTTTGCCGTAACGTTTCATATTTTGTTCTACGCAGTTTCTTTCTGGGATCGAAGTAGCCCGCGAAGAAATCTCGTGACACCCGCCCGCGGTAACATTAGTCGAAGCCTGCTTTTCGAGAACAAATCATGCAAGAAAAGCTGGACAGCAGCACAGCGTATTTGACAAAGTGGCACCGGCAGAGGTCGCCGAACTCATTTTCAACATTTCCACGCATTTATATTGGCTGGTGAAGAAATTTGGCCGGCCGGCAAGGTGTCACCAAGCGCGCCGCACGAACATACGTTTTAGGGTTGAAGAGAACCTATCGCAACGTAAATCACCGTAGACCTTGCGCCAGAGTTCGAATAATCTCCATGTGCTGCTTAGGTTTGTTTTTTTTTTCTTAAATGCGTAGAAAAGAAAACAAAAACAGCTTCACATTCCGATAAGAATCGGGGGAGAAAAAAAACCTAACCCGGTTGATCGTAAAATGTTTTAATACGAATAGTAGGTGAAGCAGTAGGTAATGTTGAACAACAGCGAAAAAAAACTCACCACAGTAGGAAGATGTAGGAAACGTCAGGCTGTATAATAACTTCCCAACACTGACCACCCCAACGTCGGGGCGGCCGATTTTCTTGCCGAAATTTCAAACTCATCAGTGTTTGCGTGTGCGCGTGGATCACGGTGTCATCACGCATTTGTTGTTTCGTTCGATGGCCCGGGGAAGGAGAGGAAGTGGGGGGAGGGGCGAGAATTGGAGGAAGGGAGGAGATTTACCCCATCCCATCCCCTTCCCCCTACTACCATCAGCATAGCAATCAACAACAACATCTTCCTCCAACCTGTGCTTGTGCTTAGATGTTCGATTCCGTTGCCTACACACTCATACACAAACAAACACAGCAACAACGACGCCACGAAGACAAAACTAAACCAATGTTTTTTTTTTTGACAATGAAGCACAGGCACGCATACAGGCGTAAAAGTACATAAAAATTAAAATTACAAAAAAAAACGACTCTGTGTATCATCCCCTCGATTGAAGCATGAAGAAAAATGGCGGCAGTGATATGAAAAAAAGAAAACAGCGACAAGAAGAGAAGTTGGAAGGGGTGGGGGAAACAGCATGTGGTGGCGGTTTGCAAAAATACACAACCTTTCCTAAGCCTACCGTGCTTAGGGCGCGTGACTTGAACGTCAAACGGGCGGGCGGGAGGGGTGGGGGGGGTGGTCTACCTCCTCGACGCTGTGAATGCATGTTGTAAACGCCCATTGGCAACATTTAAGGAGTGACCGGGCGAGAAAGATATACCCTCCCCCTCCCCCCACCCCCATAAAGAGAAGCTCCCATCGCATGCTGCCGTACGGTTCCATCCGGCATTTTACGGAAAGGTATTGCCAAAAAGAAACACACACACACAGCAAGCAACCTCCCCCCCCCCCTCCCCTTCGGCTCATCACGGTGTATCTGCAACAACAGCATGAAAACATGATGGAAGAGCATCGCTGCACGTTGTGTTGTATGCGATGGCCTCGCCGAAAATTTAGGCAAAAATTACACACACACACGCACGCACAACGATGTAAAGGCCATCTTCGCACCGATTGCGGAAAGGGCAGGTCAGGAATGGGTCGGAATCCGGCCGAAACTCTACACAACCATCCCCCCCCCCCCCCCCCCCCCCCCCCCCCCCCCCCACCCCCCCACCCCCACCCCCACTCACCCCAAACCAAAAAAAAAAAAAAATATCTCTCCGTCAAAAAAAAAAAAACAACAAAAACCAAAAAAAAAAAAAAATCTAAAAAAAAAAAAAAAAAAAAACCAAAAAAAAAAACAAAAAAAAAAAAAAAAAAAAAAAAAAAAAAAAAAAAAAAAAAAAAAACA